>QLTV01001992.1:1777445-1802773 GCA_003457575.1 Thermophis baileyi
AATGTGAATAGTTTGACAGTGGTGAGGGAATTATTTGTTTAGCAGAGTGATGGTGTTCAGGAAAAAACTGTTCTTGTGTCTAGTTGTTCTGGTGTGCAGTGCTCTATAGTGTCGTTTTGAGGGTAGGAGTTGAAACAATTTATGTCCAGGATGCGAGGGGTCAGTAAATATTTTCACGGCAGTATACAGGTCCTCAATGGAAGGCAGGTTGACAGTAATTGTTTTTTCTGCAGTTCTGATTATCCTCTGAAGTCTGTGTCTGTCTTGTTGGGTTGCAGAACCAAACCAGACAGTTATAGAGGTGCAGATGACAGATTCAATAATTCCTCTGTAGGACAACTGCATCACAGAGTTCCCAGTCTCAATTGCCAACTATAAGCAACGATTATATATCAAATATTTCTGTCTCTTATTTTGCACACAACAATCCCAGGTGCATTAGCTGTTATGCAGCCTAACCATTGAGGTTTTTTTAACATTCTCTTCCTACACAAAAAAGATTTCATGTATTCAACTTATTTCCAAGTTTAGGAATAGAGATGTGGTTGTCAGAAAAAGGCAGGCAGGCAAGCAGAGAATTGATGTCCTTGCCAATTTTCATCTCATGAAAATATTATGAACCTCCTTATAGTGAAATCATATCATTATAAAGAATAGGGTTCCTTCCAATAATAAGAAAAAAAAGGCAAAGGCATAGAGCACACAATTAGAGCCTTGGGAAGCCTTAGGAAAGAAAGATGTTATTAAATAATAGGAAAGAAAGACTATTAAATCGTAGGATTCCTAAGGAATCACTTTGTAGAGAGTGTACTGTATTTTCAAACTATTAAAACTTCTCTCTAAATAAATGGTGTTATTGTTCATATAGTATCATCATCACATGTTAATGCTGAATGTCTGGAAACAACTGAAAGAGGTTGCTAATCTTGACTGAGCAAAGGGCAACATTGCTAAAAAAAATTCATGTAAGAACATGCTATGGATTAAAATTAAACGTTTATTAGAATGACAGTCATTGGACATAGCGGAATTTCCACTGGATCAGTACATTAATAGTCCATTTATCCTTTGCACTTAATAATTATTTACAGTTCTTAGAGCGGTTGCACACTCAGCATCGCTGACACGATCTCCAGTAAGGGAAATCGTGGGACCGAATAGGATGCCACAACATCTTTCCGACTTCTCTAGGTGCACTCACATTTTCCGCGCATTTCAGCCCTTTGTGCGATCTTAATTCAGCCTCGCCCAGGACCAGACCTTCAAAGAGCTTCTCCGCCCGTTGACTCGCTCTACCGCGATTTCTTTGTGCAAAGTAAAGTGTAATGTGAGACCACCCTCATGCCCCCATCCCGCCGGCGCAAAAGCAGGAAAACATTCATCCCTAAAAGGCTGTAATGTCTTCAGGAAGGGCAATTACGCTCCTCACATGTCCGCTTCTTCCTTAATTATTAACGCTTCCCACAGCATCGTGAGGAATATTTGAACTGAGATCAAGTGGTTGCTCTTTCAAGAACAAACCGACGGGCTCACTGCACTCGTAGTGCCTCCTCGGTTCATTTTACATGGTTTACCCAACCCCGTGTACCGATTCTCATGACACACCAAACCTTCTACTAGACAACAGGCTAAGTTCGCCCAGGTCGCTAAAATGATCTGAAGTTGGCTAGTTTCTAACTCACTCTATCCCCAAACAAAGGGGTTTACTTTCCAAACTTTCAGGATTATCGTTCATTTTGTGATTTTAAGACAGTCCCTTCCATCAAGCCTTCCCAAGGTAGGGATTAGAAATGTGCGCGTGGAGATCACGGTATACACTCTTCATGTTAGAAGCGAAGATAAACCGATTTAAGGAACGAAGGGAGCATGCATGTACAGTGTAAACCAGTGTTTTTCATCATGATAGCTGTCTTCCAATACTTGAAGAGCTGTAACAGGGAAGAGGGGGTCGATTTATTCTCCATAGCACTTAAGGGCAGGACAAGAAGCAAGGCTGGAAGCTGGTCAAAGGAAGATTCAACCTGGAACTAAGGGGAATTTCCTGACAGTTAAAACAACAACAACAACGGAACAGCTTGCTTCCCAGACTTGCAGGTGTTCATTGCTGGAGGTTTTCAAGAAAAGATTAGGCAACCATTTGCCCAGGATGGTATAAGGATTCCTGCCTTGGCAGAGAGTTAAACTACAAGACCTCCTAAGTCCCTTCCAGTCGTGTGATTCTAAGCTGTGTGGACTTCACTTCCCAGAATTCCTCAGTCAGCGTACTGGCTGGAGAATTATGGGAGTTGAAGTCCACATATCTTTAAAATGTCAAACTTGAAAAACACTAATGTAAACTTTCGCGTTTCACTCTGCGAACCGACAAACGTGATAAATTACAAATGTTTAATGCGGGAAAAGAGGGAGAGATTTAAGCTGAGCTGGTCATGCGATCCTTGCAACTTCCACTCTCCTCGCAACAGAATCTGCAAGCGGGACTCAGAGAACACTCCATATTTCTCCTTTCTCCACAGAGCAAAAAGTGCGAACAAGGCACGTGACAAAAAAGAAGGGGACCCGCTCGACCAATCGCTGGGAGAGAGGGTGTGGCTAAGAGTGGAGCATTTCGTAGCATGACCATTGTCATAAATGGGCGGAGTTTGGAAAAGCGGGGTGCGAGATTTTAAAATGGAGCAGAAAAGTGATTTAACTATCGCGAGCTATGCTACTTCTTTGCCACAGACGACGGCGAAGGCGGACTTTGTGGATTGTGACACCACAGAGGGTAGTTCTTCGGACCTCTTCGCTGAGGTGGAGTCGATAGCCGCTGGATGGATGCTGGATTTTGCCTGCCGCTGCCTGTGCCGCCATTTTTGCGAGGGCAACCGCATCGACTTCGAGAGGAGCAGAGACCTGGCCCTGAGTAATTGGCTGTTTGGCGGGATGTGGGAGGCTGGAGTTGTGGCCCCTGGTAACCCCCTTTGCTGGTGCTAGTGCCCCAAGCCCATAATGCATGGCTCAGCGGACTATAGAAGCTGCTTGTTTCCTCCCTCCTCGGCTTTCTCTGCAACTAGGGCAGTGGTTCTGCCAGCCAGACGTTCAACGGCTGCATTTCTTTTCTATCATAGTGAAATCATAGTGACGCTTTTTACACTTCTTTGCTTTATTTAGTTATATATGTGCTGCCTTTTAAAAGAAATGTTTCTTGGAGCAAGTTTGTATATGTGGCTGCCTATCTCATACAATGGCGTCAGCAATCCATAGACCGTTTTCCCCAGGCACATTTCAATTACAATGGAGAAATCCATATTTTTTTTGTCACAAGTTCAGTAATTTCTGTTGAATATTTGTAATTTTTGAGACGTTTGTTAACAGAACATTACAGAATGACAAATATTTGAAGAGTTCTATTTTCTCTCTTCATTGATGTTCATTAGTGATTTATAGTACAAAGCAGTAATGTCTAAGGTACCAAAATAACTATTTCAAATTGTCACATTGGGGGACAGACGGGTTAATTGTTTACTAACTAGCATAAGTATAAAATGTTCAGTATAAACTGCTCTGAAATGTTCTAATCCTAAATATAATTATTTGGGAGTATAATTCTATTTAGTATTATAGACAAGGTTACTGATAACCACACAGTGGCACTGTAGGAACAAAATCATAACTGATATGTCTGCTTTCTTTTTTCAGCTGTTATTAAAGGGTTGCACAAAATAGAAACTCATCAAAGGGAAACAGTGTGCCTCTGTCAGCTGCTGACATATATTGCCGAAGGAAAAATATTTGGTAAAACATTTTAATGTTTTGGCTTTGGCGAGAATTCTTAATTAGTTACTGGCAATCTAATGCTAACTATATGCTTATTGATAGAAAAATATGTTCTTTTAACCAAAAAATAGCTCTTGCAAAAATATATACACACATAGTCTACACATTTGTATCTGTCATTTATCTTTAATTGTTAAAATATAAACTAAAATTATTAGAAATAACCACTGTTAATAAAAGCAAAAGAGATCCCAAAATTTGGTAAGTTGATAGCAACAAACCAAATGTTTTCTGAAATATGGCCTTATCTGGCTCTGCACTAGTGGCAGCTTCAAGTCAGCAGCATATTTTAGTATTTGTAAACAAGTTGTCCTTAACCTTGATAGGTTAATACTGAGGATATCTTGCCAACTTACTACTTAACCAGTAACTTTATATAAACTCCACAAATACTGTGCACTCATAAACCTAGTCCAAGAAGTGTGCATTTGATGTCAGAATGGAACATATGATAGAGGCAAAAGATGAAGAAGCTAGGCTACATAAGTTTTTGGCTAGAGACTAGGCATTAGTTCTTGATGTGATTGATTGTAGATCATAGTTCTCTGTGTCTTAAGGAATTACAGTCTGTGAGCACAATATGGTATGATTTTGATACAGTGATTGCTGTTGCTAAGTTCCTCCATTTTCAATAAAAGTTACAAAAATTATTTTATTTTGATTGCTTGAATAGACTGCTATGGTTCTTGAATTCCTAGCTCAAAGAAAAATAATATAGAGAGTTGTAGGGCTAATCTTATAAAATACCAGTAATGCATTTAATATAAATTAATGTTGTTTTTAATCAGGTATAAGCCCATATCTTGTTTAGCGCTATTGTTCTGAGGACCCTAGATAGTTTATTGTAGTTTTTAAAATACTGTTAACAATGAGTAGCAAAATAAAATTTAAAGGATCTTTATTCTTTGCTATTTGATTTGCTCCCTCTCTAAATTATATCCATAGTTTGGCTTGCTGTTTGACCAGGCTCTGTATAACATGATATTAAAAAGGACCTGAGGATAACCTTTCAAACCAGAGATTTCCTAAGATTGTTCAATCATCTTCCTAACCACCTCAGTTGAATAGTTGATTATCTCTATTTAGCAAGCTTTCTTCTGTGAACCAAAAATCAAAGGAAGAAATTGACTTCTAGTATAATGACTGATATCTTTTCTATATGGAAGTTTTAATTTTTTGATCTTTAAAATACTACGCTGCTATTTTTACTTCTTCTCATTTCTCTTAAGATTCTGATTTTGGAGATGACCAAAGATTTTCACCACTGGAAAATGCTTTGTCGGTTTGGATTTCATTCCTTAAAACACAAAGCAAACAAGATAAATTGCATAAAGATATCACGTACTTAATTCAGATTCAGGTTTGTTTGTAGATCAATATATTCATTTTGATTCAGAATGCCATGCAAGAAAATCTAGAAATTTGTGGTTTCTCACAGGTCAGATCAAAATGTTCATGCCATAAATTGAGATAGGACGGACAATATTGAATAGTTTAAGGATTTTTTTCCTATGTTAGAAACTACTTCAAAACAATCACTATGTGTAGGCTATCCCCACAATAATTTCCATGGAAACCCTACCATTCACAAAATACAAAAGATAATTGTTTTTTTTCATCAAATCCATCCTTGCATCTTTAAAATTCACTTAGGAATTTAAACATTTACATGAGTTTACACTTAATTGGCAGCAGCATGAAATCTCATGACCACTTATAGCCTGTGGCAGTATAAATGAATGAAAAGATTACTGCAGAAACTCTAGCCCAGGGGTGTCAAACTCAAGGCCCGGGGGCCAGATCCGGCCAGTGGGATGTTTAGATCTGGCCCAGGGAGCCACCCTGGAAATAGCGAAGGACGGGGCCCCGGTGCCTCTGCCAGCAAAAACGTGGCCCTCCCGAGCTCCGTTTTTGCTGGCAAAGGGTTGCAGGAGGCCGTCCTAGCTGAAAACAGCTCAAGAGCCCGTTTTCTATGGCAGAGCGCTCAGGCCACAGGCGCCCTGACATGAGTGATGTCAAGCTGGCCAAGCCCACCCCGGCCCCCGAGGTCAAACACAACCCTGATACGGCCCTCAATGAAATCAAGTTTGACACCCCTGCTCTAGCCAGTTGTGGAAAACAAGAGCAGAGTTGTGTACTTGGATTAGTCGTGTTGGATAGCCAAAAAGCATAGGAGAGAATAGCACAAGGGAAATATGGGAAATGAAAATGTTGAATAAGATACTCCCAGGATCAGTTCCAGTTATTACACTAAAGCAGCCGTCATCATCTGCCCCATTCCATAGGCCAAACATGCTTCTTTTTTCCCATTCATTGTCAATATTGCTTCATTCACTTTACATGTGGAAACTCCTGTATCCACACTGAAAATCAGGCAGGGAAAGGATGAAGCTGTCCCCAACAAATGATCCTGTCTGTAAGAGTTCTTAGTAGTAGCAGTGCAGGAGGATTTTCCTGTCCTCCATACCAGTTAATGGGATTAGTGAAACATTTATTTGGATGATGGATGCCTCCATTGTGCTGAAGGGGAAGAACAGAGTAAATGCTCTTTGGCACCATACATCAAGATGAGTTGCTAGAGGGAAAAGTAGAGTTGATCATAACATTAAATTGCATAAGTTTTCTTGTTCCCAGATTTGTTATAAAGAATGGAAGTCATTACTTAAAAGTTGTCTCTTTGTAGGCAGTCGCTATATATATGGAAAAAGGATATTTTCAGGAGGCTGCAGAAGTGATAGAAAGACTTTTTCCAGAATCTTCCTCCAATGAGGTAGTATGTTCAATATCGAATTAAATTAGACAATTGTTCTGAAGCCTTATGAAATTAAAATTCATGTGATATTCTTAAATGATCAATGTGCAGATTTACTAAGCTGATAAAACAACTTTCAGAATTTACTCTCTTCTAGTAATTATTAATTTACAATCTATGAAGGCATTAAACTTTGGGCAAGCAACCTATGCCCCCAACCTGGTTTTGTGACCTTCAGGATGCATTACGGAAATCAGTAATTAAAAGTTTTTTAATTCTGCAATATTTTCACTGTTTTATCTTTTACATTTTGGACAGTAAATAGATGCATTACATTTCTGGCACACTGAATGCAGCTATTTTCAGTAAACTTATCAAAATGTCTAATAGTAAAAAAAACCTAAAATGTTGGCTTTACTGACTGTAGTTACAGTACACCAAGCAGTCTTTTGAAATCCAACTATGAAAAGTGTCAAAAATAAAGTTGTCCTCTATTCTATTAATGTTAAAACAGACATTAAAACCTCCAGGAATTTTCAGTAGTCATACCTTACCAAATTAAGGTTTCTGATCCAATTTCATGCCTCCTTGCCTATTCAATTTCTCTGTAATAATTTCTCTGTAATAATTTCAAATATTATTTTACTGCCATTTAAACTTCACCCAATTCTATCAAAGTTTAAGGAACTTAGATTGTGGATTTTTAATCTTGTAAACACCTGGAGCCACCATGTATGAGTTGGGCAGCCATATAAATATGTTTAATAAAATAAAAAGAGGAAAAATTCATACTGGTGACATTGGCATAAGATTTTTTTCAGATCATTATATTTAGCTACTGTATGTTGTATAATTTACTGCAACTAAGATTCCTTCATTGCTATAAAATCTTGGAAAGTGACACCATATATTTATTGCTGGGTTGGAAAACTAGTTGGAGGAAATAAACTTAGAGGCAGAAAGAAAAACAAAAATGAATACAAATCATGATATATGTAGGATGGGATGTTTAACTGGGATGTGGGTATTTAAAAAAGAATACTATGGAATGGATGAATGTAAAGGAAGATTAGAGGAGGGTGTTTGGCATGAGATGCATTGCTTTGGTTGCCCAGGCGTTTGACTAAAGAGAATTGAGAACCCTGAACTAAAGAAGCTATTACTGTTGTTGTATCATCTTATCTGTGCACAGTTGTGTGAAAATTATAAGGAAATACTGAAAGCTTCTTCAAAATCTAACAAAAGTGAATTTGTCGAGCCTCACATTATTAGGAAAGATAATTTGCATGTACTTATCACTTATATTGTATTATATTATTTATAATGCAATAATGTAGATTTAATTTCCTACATTTTGGTTTCTGGAGGCAAAACTAATGTTCTGCTTCTTTTAAAATATATACCATTGGCAGGATTACAAGCACAGTATGTAGTATTTATTGTATTCTGACTTTTTTTTCCTGTAGCCTTTAAGAATGAAGCTTTCTGCAATATTAAAACAAAAAGATCCATATCATCCATTTCTTCGATTTTTCAATTTTAATCTTTTGACTGAGAGAATTAAAACTTATATCAATATTTTCTTGAAAAAAGAAACCAACAATTTTTTAATGAAGGTATGTTGAAAACCATAGTAAAATAGAATAAAAGTAATGTATACTAATTCATTTATATAAATGTTAATTATACAATTAACGTATATTTATAAGTGACTGAATGCCTTACTCATTAAAATATTGTAAAGTATTGGAAACGTTCTAATTGTTAAAACTGTAATACTATACAAACTACTGAATTTTAAATAACATCAGAATAATAGGTGCAATAGACCAAATGCATAACATTGCAACAATTCATAGCTAGGATGGAATTATTTAAAGGATTACTTGTGTCTCTGGACTGCCTGGACTTTAGAGATGCCTGCAGGGCAGAATTACTTTCACAACAACTCTACAATTCTAGCGATTCAATCAATAGATACATCCAGATTCTTATCCTCTGAGGCTTTCTTTGCATTACTCTCAATTCCTACCTGATGTGTTGACTGAATGTAA
Source organism: Thermophis baileyi (assembly GCA_003457575.1). Lineage (NCBI taxonomy): Eukaryota > Metazoa > Chordata > Lepidosauria > Squamata > Dipsadidae > Thermophis > Thermophis baileyi. Next base: position 1,786,068 of record QLTV01001992.1, read on the forward strand.
CCAACCATTTTTGTTTGCCCCTTGCTCTTCATATCTGGTAAGCAGTTGTAGCTAGATCCAGGAAGTTATAAATTCCTCCCTACATAAAAAAACCTCATTAAAGTGGTTATTATTTTTGGAAGGGGGAATAATGGAATGAGAAAATCTAATTATTTTCTACTTGACTAAATACCATGCTGCTGAAATCTGTGATGGCTGATTCATCTTGACTATTGGTCTGAATCTACAGTTATTAGGCTTTGCCTTGCTCTGGATATGATTTACAAGAGCTTATTGAGGTAGTAGCAGGAACACAGGACTTGTCTCTGATTCATTACATCATCCTGGGGTGAGAACACCTCTTCTGAACTGAAGCATTACATAACTCTAGCTGTTAATTATATTGCTGTCTTCATTTTACATTTTTATTAATCTTGTGTTTTAAATCCTTTCTAACTGTATATGGTAAAAAGTGTTTTAGGAAGACTGGGAAAGATATGAAACGTAGTATTTCTTAAGTAAACATTGCTGTTTTACAGGAAGCTACAAAAGAGGTGAAAACAAAAAGTTCAGAAAACATAATGGTACCCATACAATGCGACAGTACAGTTGAAACAAACAAAGAAAACCATTTGGAAAACACACCAAACACCCTGCTAAAGTATGACTTTTCCTGGAATTTGCTAGTTTTGTATCAACATGAGTAGTTATCTTGGGGGTTGCAGAGTTTTCTTTTCATCTTTAACATACTCTGGTAAATAAATCACTCTTTGCTAGTTAATTTTTTTTAATGTATTATATGTTAGAAAAGTAGGCGGATAGTGGAATTTAACAAAGAATGGTATAATGCAAGGGGAGAAAAGTTTCACCAGCCATATAGGTGTTCTCTATCATATCTCCTTTCTTTCATTCTCTTATAGATTACATAAACATTCCTGTTCCTTACCTGGTCAGTCATTTTGGAAACCAAGGCAGATACGGATTTCCTCCATGCCCCAAAATATAAAACGAAAAACTCTTCGATGTAAGTACTACGTAATTTCAGTATATCTGAACAGGATGGATATATTGGAAATATGAGGGGAATCAGATTTCCTTCCTCACAATCCATGCTTCAGAGTCCTGCCTTTCACTTAAAAAAATAGTCTCTCATTGAAAGCAAAATATAGACCAAGGTATCAATGATCATTCTGTAGCCTGGCACTCTCTGTGTTTGATGTATTTCCATTTATGTTGACTAAGTTCAGCTTTACTTGGGTTAATCTCCATACACCTTTGAATCTTAAATCTAATACAAGACATATCTTTCTTTATTCAGAACATTCTTTAATAGGCTCTCTCTTCCCCTCTTAAAAATGATATCCCTTTGTTTTATTTTTTATTGATTCACTTTATTCTATTTGTTGTATATGTTGCAGTCCTGCTGCTAATCCCCTAATTAAGTGTAGGTTAATTAGTATTTAGCCATTAAAAATGCACAGTACTTCAGGGTTCAAAAGAGGTGTTTGTATTATTTTTCTGAACCAGGTAAAAATCTGCAAAATACTACAGATGCTCTACAAGATGAGTTTCTGCCAACTTGTCAGAAGAAAAAGGTATAAACAAGAAAGGTTCAAAATAATGTATTAATATAAAATAATATTGGTGAGATTAACCAAAGAAACATTTTTCCAAAATATTTTCCTGCTTGCCAAAATATTTTCCTGCCTGTCTGTAAGTATGGTCTGATACATACAAGATCCAACAAAATAAAAGTACCTTGTTATTCCCAATCCAGCATGGACATGCAGAATGGTCAAATCTAATGTAATAGGAAGAAGTGCAGTAGTGTTCATATTTACATACTTATTTACTTCTTTACATGCAAGTATTTCTTAATAATACAAATTTTGGGGGAGGTTTACAGTAAAAAAAATTAGGCTAATATACAAGTAGGACATAAAAATAAAACCTAAAACGGTGAAATTTAATAAAGGACAGAGAATACAGTGGTGAAAGGCAACCTTCTCCAATTGTTCCAAATGTCTGGAAAGCTGTATAATAAACAGCTAATATGTCTGAAGACTGCTGACTTGGCTTATTGGAATTAAAATCCAACATATCTAAAGTCACCCCACAAATGATCTACAACATGATACTGAAACTGTGATCTTTGCATGTTGCCCAAAAGGTGGTGTCTATACTATATCATAATAGTGTATATCTAGCCAATTATCAGTGAAGAAGCCAAGGTGCCTTGTCTCATTTGGCACTTCTATTACAGCTGGTTAGCAAAAGGAAAAGCAAAGAATTTCTGCTGTTACGTAATTCTCATATATTCAGACCCACAAAATACAAACATTTGTCAGTAGTTTTGGCCCCTCAGATTTTGGAAACTGGTTGTCTCTGGCTTTTATCAGCTTTCTATTTCAACTGTCCCAAGTTCTTTGATATGATATTCCAAGGGAATTAAACTTGCTAAGTAAAAAAGGTATATATACATATGCAAGAGAATTCTGTTCAGAAAAGTTTTAGTTTCCATTTTATAATGCAAATCTAAATGCATATAAGCAGTGATCTTTGTAGACTTCTGCTTCTTATTGTCCTGCTCCTTTCAAATAATCTCTATATTGGAATCTGTATTTTGATACAGTGTAACAGGTTTGCAACTCAAATTGTAATTTTAAAAAATCATGACAATCACTACATTGATATTGGAGATAAGACTTATGATAAATACAGAAATAAAGAAATTGCTGTAGCTTAAGAAAACAATATTGCTATAATATGCAAGTGGCTATTTTATGAATATGAACAGATGTGTGTGTGTTTGTGTTTAGTAGTAATAAAAGTAATTTCTATTATCCCCCTGTAGTTCTCACATCTGAAATAATCATTTGCTTTTCATTCTTTCTGGAAATAGAAGAAATAGTTCTTAAAATGCTGATTTCTTGTAAAATGCAAATGCTATAGGCTTTAATTGTGCTTTCAAGAATGAGAGTTAGTAGAAATAGAATGTTCTTTCAGCAATTGCTAATTAGGCTAATAATTAAAGTGCTTGAAAAGATAAATGCTATAATATTTTATTTTAATTTTCTATAGCGTTGGAAGTGGGAAGAAGACCAGAAATTAAAAAATGGTGTACAGAAGTTTGGAGTTGGAAACTGGATGAAAATTCTTCAGAATTATGACTTTGATAATAGGACCAATGTTATGTTAAAAGACAGATGGAGAACTTTAGTTAAGTTAGGCTTGGCCTAAGTTGTTTTTTCCTCAGATACTCAGCCTATTATTTACCTCTTTATATTTTGATGATGATGTGATGGACTTACAAGGTCGTGTCTTAAATGAATATAAAACAGGAACCATTTTATGCAATTATAGTTCCTAAAAATAGTTTTTGGTGTCCTCAGTTGATTCTTGAAAATCTAGAGGTGGTTGAAGGTCTATTACCTAGTTATCATCTGAATAAAGCTGCTTAAGACAAGCAACTTCAAATTGATTTAAACTTCCATTCTGGAGAGCTTGTAAGAAATTCAGGCTAATATCTTGCAGGCTCATACAAATACTGCAAAGTTAAGACATAAGTAGAGTCTTAAGCAGACAAGTTTAAGATTCATGTTGGATCTGTTTAATAAGGACATCTTCATTGTTCTATGCAAAGGGGACAGGGAGACTAAATTTTTCAGTGCAAGAAATACTTTAACAAAGAAATCATGCTTTAGGGCATAGGAGTATTTCTGTAAACCCTTTCCATAATCTTTTTTATATCGCTCGGAGACTGATAATTTGGCTGCCTCCAATGCTTTATTGAGTTAACTATTCAAATATGTTCAACTTGTGGGCAACACTGAAGTGAAATGTAGACTGTACTTCTGGTAATTCTAACAAATATATTGTGTTTTTAAATTCAATTCAGAGTGCTGCATTTTTAATTTGTTAGCTATATTATAGTTTTTTTGTGATCAATCATATTAAGTGATCAATCATATTAAATATTTCTCCACTCTTAATCAGCAACTCTTCTATTTTCAAGAATGTCCAAAGAACTACATAGGAGTTGTACAGTATTTTGTGGGAGCAATATTTTGAAGAATCTCATGGATATAGGCATTTATTTCAATATCGGTCTTGTTTCAGAAAGTGAACTTGTTTTACAGATTTAGTTGTCATTTGATGTGAGGCTTTGATCAGTAATAACACTACTTTTATAGGCTTGCAAGGGATTCATTCTCAAATAGCAAAGGATAGCTAATCTGCTATCTTTCAGATAAGATAAGATAGGATAACCTTTATTGTCATTTTTTACTGTGAACACACTGGCACACATTAAAAATGAAATTCTGATGCCTGCTCTCAAAAAAGAGTGTGTGTGTGTGTGTGTGTGTGTACATATACATATACACACATATACATCTTAATCACTGTCCATTTTGAATACATAGCGGAAAGAGTAAACTTGAGAGTTCACAAGGTTGATACTATATGGAACAAAGCTGAGACTGAATCTAATGTTCTATTTCGGATAACATGAAGCCTCCTCCAAGAAGGTAACAAGGAAAACTGGTCATGGAGAGGATGTGTAATGTCCTTGTTTCCTTCACAATCCTTTGTCAATTACACTGAAGCCAAAAATAACAAGTGCACCAGATTGATCCTGGCAGTACTAAGAATGAAATTTTAAAGCTTATTTTTCTGAACAGTATTAAATATCTATACCTCAAAATTTTAAATGATTCTGTAGATAGAAGTCCTTCAGTATAGTCATCACGGTGACTTTTAGATGATAATGCTGAGTATCAACTCTGGATACCAGTTACAGTATCCTATCCTACAATCTGCTTCTGATTTTTTTTTCCTACCATGCATGGAGCCTTGCTATCTTTTTAATTCACATGGAGCAGACAGGCTGCCAATGGCTTAGTCCTAAATTTGCCTTCTAAGGAGCTGAGGGATCCAGTTTGATGCAATGATTAAGACACTAACCCCAAAACCAGGAAACCATGAGTTCTAGTCCTGCCTTAGGCACAAAGCCAGCTGGGTCACTCACTCTCAGCTCTAGGAAGAAGACAATGGCAAATCACTTACCAAAAAAAACCTTGCAAGGCAGCTGCAGAAGTAGTCCGGGTAGTTGTCAAGAGTCAAAAACTGATTTAAAGGGACTCCCCCCCCCCCCAAAGAAAAAGGGGAACTGTGATGTTACTAAACATACTTCTGGTTTAATCTCAGTAACTTCCACTTCAAATATTTATTTTCAATTATAAATAAAGCAGACACTTTTCAAAAGAATGAATGCCATATTACAGTTGATTTATGTAAATGATTATCTGGCTTATCTGTTTTAATGGCATTTCACAATTATTAGTACTGAATTCAGGGAAGACCAATATAACTTTATATAGTTCATTTAACTTTATTCATTCATACAAAAGACTGAGTGTAATGTCAAAAATTGATTTCTCATTTATTTGATGCCTAAAATCTTTACACAGGTCCAGTGCTAGATTTCATACTTCAGGTAAATATATTAAAGTATATATTCACTCTGCTATGTAAAAATAAAACTATGTACAAGAGGGCATGAACATTCTTCCACTTGCTGAATTTTCTTCCAAGTTCCATAGCATGATGGGTTTCCAACTGCTTGCCAGTGGAGAATTGCATTCCTAAAATGGAATGGAAATATATTGTCTTAATGGTATAGATATTCCTTCACAGAATGTTAATATCCTATTAAGGTGAGGAATGGTGTAAATAATGATTTCCCTATTTGAATATTCTCATAGATAACACACAATTACAAGAACACTGCAGTAATTTTCACTATCCACATAAGAGCAAATAGCATTTTCTTGACTGAAAGAATTGCAAACACGTAACAAATACAATGGGATGCAAACAGTGACATTTCTTGAACATAAAGGTTCTTTCTCACTTAGGATTCTGGTATCTATCAGATGGTGTTGGAAAGAGGATCATAGTACACCTATGTGTCATTTTGAAATGGTTCTGAAGAGATACTTCAAAAGGCAAGGGAATGGCAGCCCTTTAAAGCAGATCTCCATGTGATCATGATAAAAGATGATGCTTTAACAAAACGACTCATTAAGACAATGTCATCTTTCATGTGACTCATTTAAGTCATGTCTCCTTTCCCACTTCCTTAGAAGCTTGAAAATAAATGTGGCTGCTTTACAGAGATGTATTTATTTTCCCACTTATTTCTAAATATATCTGCTGAATTTTGTGCAAAACATTCACAGCAATTATTGATATTGCTCATGCTTCTCTGAATGGTCTTCCAGTTTTCCAGCTTTTGAAGAAATGCAGGTGGAAGGAGGAATGGTCTCCCTGCCCATTCCAATACTTTTCTAATGGATATGTTTAATCTAACTCTATATTTGTGATGGTATGTGGGAACGACCTTGGGAGATGGGTGGAAAAGTGCTGCCTAAGGAATGAAGAGGTAAGAATGGAGAAGGAGCCCATAGCTGTATAAGAAAGAGAGAGAAAAGAAACTCAGAAAGAATCCTGTTATCAGCCTGTAAAAACAGACAAATTGGTGATTTATACTTTCAGACTTGCAAAATGCTATTAAAGTAGTCTTACAATAAAGTAGAATAAACTGGTTATGTTTTTTGTCTAATCTACCTGGGAAGGCTGACCGTTTTATGGTTTTACTGAACCAGAGTACTTCCTGAATTTGCAGAACTCCATTGTGAGGAGTTCCATGAGCTCCATGAGCCTTGGTGGCGCAGTGGTTAGAGTGCAGTACTGCAAGCTACTTCTGCTGACTGCTGGCTGACTGCAATTTGGCAGTTCAAATCCCACCAGGCTCAAGGTTGACTCAGCCTTCCATCCTTCCAAGGTCGGTAAAATGAGGACCCAGATTGTTGGGGGCAATATGCTGACTCTGTGAACCACTTAGGGCTGTAAAGCACTGTGAAGTGGTATATAAATCTAAGTGCTATTGCTATTGTTCTCTAACAATGAAAATACAGAAACAATTCACCTGGAATTCATTCCAAACTATTTTGTATGAGCTAAGATGCCCCATGGTAATTAAAATATAGATACTAAATTGTCTTAATACAATTATGAAGATAAAAGTAAAATGAAGTGATAGAACAGTAAGGCCAAGAAAATAATTAAAGATTGAGTTACTGGAAGCTGCAAAGTCTTTAGTTCTCTACGTAGCCAAGTTATGGAAAATAGATCATTTCCAATTGTAATTTGGTGGAACACAATTCTTGGATTTTCATGAAAAAAGAAGCACAGCCATTATTTTCTATACTTCTGTTTAAAAATTACAATGTGAATCTCACATGTGCAGGCAGTTCTCAACTTACGACCACAACCGAGCCCCAAATTTTTGTTGCTAAGCACGGCAGATAAGTGAGTTTTGCCCCATTTTATGAACATTTTTGCCGCAGTTGTTAAGCGAATCACTGCAATTGTTTAGTGAGTCATGCAATTATTAAGTGAATCTAGCTTCCCCCATTGACTTTCTTGGAAGCTGGCTGGGAAGGTTACAAATAGTGATCACAGGCCACTGGGACACTGCAACTGTCATAGATGCATTGCCAGTTGCCAAGAGTCTGAAATTGGATCAGATGACCATGGGGATGCTGAGGTGGTCATAAGCGTGAGAACCAGCCCTAAGTCACTTTTCAGTGCTGTTGTAACTTTGAATGGTCACTAAATAAATAGTTGCAAGTAGAGATGTGAAGGCCCGGAAAAAAACCGGAAAAATTCGGGAAAAAAACGTTTTTTTTTCTGTTTTTTTCCTGAAGGCTTTTTTGTTTTTTTCCAAAAAATTGGAAAAATTGAAAAAAGAAAAAAAAACATTGTGGAATATTTTATTTTAACATGATGAATAAAATATTTTAAGACAGGGTGTTCAAATATTTTCCAAATCATTTCTAAAAAAAATGTATGATATCAGATTATTCTAATTTCTGTGCACTGAGTGAGGACAAGCAAGTCCTAGGTAACAAACTGAACCCTCCACTGCAAGAACAGTATGCATTTCTTCCTTTAGGACAGCGGTTCTCAAACTGTGGGTCGCGACCCCTTTGGGAGTCGAACGACCATTTCCCAGGTCAATCTTAAAAAGACAAAAAAGTGCTAATGTAGCATTTTTTTCAATTTTTCCAAAAATTTCCGTTTCCCCCCCCCCCAAAAAAAACGGAAAAAAAACGGGGGTTTTTTCCAAGCTTCAAAATTTCCGGAAATTTTACATCTCTCGTTGCAAGTTGAGGGCTACCTGTATGATATGCAAGACCAGATTCTTATATTTTTCCCTGTATACTATCTAGCACAAACCATATCCATGCACCCAGATCCTTGAAATAGCTTGCTTTATCTCTAGTTAGAACTGGGATAATTTACTAATGCGACTCTGTCAACTGGGTAAGGTTATATCAAAGCCTTTACCATAAGAAAATAGTTTCAAAGAGATATTTTGGCCTCAATATCTTGTCTAAATCACTTATTCTAGTTGAGAAATCTAAGCAAAGACATAAAGGCTTCAAAGCAATCTTTGAACAAAGTACTAACTCTAACCATTGAAATTCACAGCCTTGGGAGATTGAGAAGATAAAGCTATACACACACAACTGATTTTTTGAAGGAAAAATGTATATAAATCTAATACATGTTTTGGATTGAGAATTTTTGCTACAAATTCATAAATGAAACAATATATAGATGCTAAGGACTTTGTATTATTAATAGAGATTCAGATAAGAAATTTAGTTGCTTACCTATCAGTATCAGTGCCATCTCCAGGACAACGATAGCTATCTCTGTGCATTGCTGGCTCCTGGCAGATTACACATACTGTATAGCCTGCTCGAAGGTACTGCATCCATCGAGCGTATGGGCGAGTTTCCATAGAGCAGTAAGGAGACAATGACTCTGTTTTAAATTCCACACAGTAACTCCTTTGGGGAGGAAGTGTTTGTTACTAATGCAAGAATAAATCTGAAAGATAATTATAGCATATATAATCTATGAAGTCATTAGCCAGACAAAGTAGTTTCCCGAAAGATAAAAGTAATCGTTAGCGGCTATGGCTCAGACTCTGATGTGTAATTAAGACTACTAAAAAAAATTGGGGGAGACTAAACTCCTTATGCCACAAATCAGTGGTGGGATTCAATTTTTTTTACTACCGGTTCTGTGGGCGTGGCTTGGTGGCCATATGACTGCATGGCCAACTCAGCGTTACTTACAGCAAGGCCGAGTGGGCATGGCCAACTCAACAGCACCCCACCAAGCCACGCCCATAGAACCGGCAGAAAAGGCAGCTCCTGCGGCCTGTCCCTTTATGGTCCCCCTCCCCCCCGTGTCGAAGTACCTTAAAGGGACACCGCAGTCTGGCTGCCTTCCGAGCAGCTCCGCTGTGACGCCGTCCCTCCGCCGCAGCAGGCCGTTCTCCTGGCCGGGTCTGGCAATAGGGTGCGTCCGCGCACCGGCAGGTAATTGCAGTGCGTGGCCGATGCAAAGAACACGGCGTCGACAGCGGCGATGGGACTTCAGGCCTCTTTTTCAGCCGTCATTTTTGGTAGTTTTTGGCGCAAGAAGCCTGCCGCAGGTGCGCTCTTTCGGCGCGAGAAGCCTCCAGTCCAGCCGCCGCCTCTTTGCCAGCTGGAACTGAGCCGGCAGCGGCGGCTGGAGGCTTCTCGTGCCGAAAAAGAGGCAACGGCTGCAGGCTTCTTGCGCCAAAAACTACAGGCAAAAAAGAGGCCTGAAGAAGTCCCGTCGCCACCGTCGTTGCCCTGTTCTTCATGCCGGCTGTACACACGCACCCCATTGCCTGCTGGTGCCGCTCGCGGCCAGGAGAATGGCCTGCGCTGGAGGGACGATGTCGCAGCGGAGCTGCTCGGAAGGCAGCCGAAAACTACCACTGGCTGGATGCTCGCCGGCCGAGCCTCGCCAGGGACCCCCACCAAGGCGCGGACAAAGGTGAGCAAGGCGGAGGGCGAGCGAGCGACATGCGGGCAGAGGCCCCGGGGAATGCCAGAGCCATGGAATGGCGCATTCCCCGGCCAAGGCGAACGGCAAGCAGGTGGCATGCTTACCTTTGGTGAGTAGAACAGGCAAGGCGCGGAGGCGAGGCGATTAGCTGGGCCGCGTGGCGAAGGCAAAATATATACCCCATGGGCGGGGTGAGCGGGCGGGCGGGGAGAGCAGCGAGCGGGCAGGCGGGGAGAGCGGCGGGCAGGGGAGAGCGGTGACCGGGCAGACGGGGGCGGGGCCAGCCAGAGGTGGTATTTGCCGGTTCAGCGAACAAGTTAAAATTTCCCCTACCGATTCGCCCGAACCAGCTGAATACCACCTCTGGCCACAATCCTGCTAATATCAGAGTGAGCAACTTTCTGTTTGTTGAGTCACATCTGCCAATAATGAGGCCAACCATTTTCTTAATAAAACACATTTGTCTTTCTATACCTCTTTTGTTTTCTTTTTGCCTTTCTCTACTCAGCAGCAGACTATCAGGATGCCATAGATTGCCTTTACTAATAGTATGAGATTGTCTAATTTCAAAAACCACTTGCAAATAATAAAGACCATACTTAGCTAGACAGCCACAGTTTGCCCATCTCTATACTACATGAAAGATAGCGAGGAAGCCAATGACTCTAGTAGGGATAAGCTCATTGGGCTTGTGTTACTAGCATTGGAAACTGCAATTCCCATACGTGGGTTTTTAAAAAGTCAGGATTTTTTAAAAAGTGTTTAAAGCTTATAAAATTTAGCATTCCTTACCTTATTTTAAATTAGATAAACATTAAAATGGCTTTTTGTAGAAAAAAAATATAATTGCTCATGCTTTGCAAAAATACTGCTTTATTTCACTTTATTATAGGCAGTGCTACAAATCCCTATTTTTCAACAAATAATGCAGTTACCCAACGAACTGAAGAAAATTACCGTATTTTTTGGAGTATAAGACGCACTGGAGTATAAGACGCACCTTAGTTTTGGGGGAGGAAAACAAGGGGAAAAAAATCTGCCTCTGCCTCCCAGCAATTTACCTCCCAGCAAACAGCAAACAGTACAGATGATATACACTGTTTGCTGTGTATTTCTGTGCATGTGTGCCTGACCCATAGAAATAGCAAAGAATTGGAGAAATGTACATTATGGCAGTATATTAATGCCAGAAAGTTTTTTAAATGTAATCACATTAACTCCTCCCAATTATTTAAATAGATCTACTCCAAACATGACTAAGTCAGGGTTTAACTCAGCTGCCTTATTTTAATACTAAAACAGGACACTGTTACATTTCAGATTATTACTTGTACAGATGCTGTTAAAATTGATGTGGCTTTCTTGAAGTATACATTATTCTCTGCTATTTAAAAGAAGATACTACCTCCTTGCATCCAGTTTCAGCAGTCTGATTTGCAAAAAAAAAATAAAATGCTGCCTCTGCCTCCCCGCAAGTTGCCTCCTTGCCGTTCTAGTTTCACTTTCATTTTAGCACCTGGGCCTGCCTGCAGCCTCCAGCTGATGGTCGGGAGGCCCATTTGCTTGTGCTAATCAGGCTCTGCACTGTTTGCTGCAAGGAGGTAAATTGCTGGGAGGCAGAGGCCAAAGGGTGGGGGTGGCTGGGTGGGGCTACATTCGGTGTATAAGACGCACCCAAGTTTTCACCCTCTTTTTGGGAGTAAAAAGGTGCATCTTATACTCCGAAAAATACGGTATGTGTGAAGAAGAAAAGCAATGGCAACGTAAGACTTTTCAGAATTATAGTTTTAGTACAGAAACTGTTTTAATCCATCTAGTATGGATAGTTATACAAAATTACCTTCTTCCAATTTGAAATATCCATATGTATATTAAATGTCAAGATTGTATGTATATATTTTTTGACTCGGAGACAAATTCAACAGAATTCAAAGAAATTTATCTCCAGAGAAGCTGGTAAAAGTTTTAGCCGTAATTACCTAGAATCTTCTGTTTCTGAAGACCACCTTGGATGTACAGCTGTCTTTTTTCTCTCTTTACTATATTCAGAAGTAGTTATGAATGCAGGAACTAGGAAGAACACAATTATTATGAAAATAAAATTTGTAAAGCTGGTGTTGCTATTTAACTAACTGAGAGTAGAAGATGTATAAAATAATATAAAACTGGACAAAGTTAAAACTGCCTGCTCCATCTTTCGGTATATAGTGGTGCTTAAAACTTTGTGAACCCATTTGAATTTTCAATATTTCTGCATAAACATGATCTAAAATATGATCAGTTCTCTACACAAGTCCTAAAACTAGATAATCCTAGTTTAGAGAACCTAATTAAGCAAATAAGTAAAAACATACTGCTCATTTATTCATTAACGAAAACTATCCAAATCAACATATTTTTGTGTGGCAAAAATATATGAACTTCTAGGATTGTCAATTCATTTGAAGGAGAAATTAGAGTCAAGTGTTTCAATCAATGGGATGATAAGTGTGAGGGTAGGAGATCCTGCCTTTTTTAAAGAACAGAATTCAGCATATTCAATATCAAAATCTTATCTTCCTAATACAGGGATGTGGAAGTGGCAAAACAAAAAACTACGAATTAAATATAAGCTCCTACAGGATGCTAAAGAAAGAGGAGTTCTGGGTTTACTAGACCACAGATTACCCATATTTTTCAGAGTATAAGATGCTCCGGAGTATAAGACGCACATTAGTTTTTGGGGAGGAAAACAAGAAACAAAATTTCTGCCTCTGCCTACCAGCATCCATCAGTATTCATCTGGCTAGTGTCCTTGCAGCAAACAGCAAACAGCCTGGTCAGATTCAGCACTTTATCGCAGCCTGATTCAGCACGAGCAGCTGATTGGTGGTTGGATCAGCCTCCCGGAATACCGCCAATCAGCTGTTCCAGGCTGCAGGGATCGCCACAGCCCATCGCCGCCTCCGCGCAATGCATTTTTGGCCTCCGTACATTGCATTTTTGGCCTCCATGCATCCCGTTTTCGGCCTCCGCACACTCCGTTTTAGACCCATTCTAGGCTGCCGGGATTACCACAGCACATTGCCGCTGATCGCCGCCTCTACGCATCGAGTTTTTGGCCTCCGTGCATCGCATTTTCGGCCATTGCACACCCCGTTTTTGGCCTCCGTGCATCATGTTTTCAGCTGACATGATGCACGGAGGCCAAAAACGGCGTGTGGAGGCTGAAAACGCGACACACGGAGACGGTGATCAGCGGTGATGTGCTGTGGCAATCCCCGCAGCCTGAAACGGGTCTAAAATGAAGGGTGGGGGCCGGTGGGTGGGTGGGGCTTCAGCAACATTCGCTGTATAAGACGCACAGACATTTCCACCCACTTTTGGTGGGGGGAAGTGCGTCATATACACCGAAAAATATGGTATCTTAGTTTCTATGCCACCTAACTCCCAGCAATTCTGGGTGGTACTGTTTGCTGCAAGGAGGTAAATTGCTGGGAGGCAGAAGCTAAAGGGGGGGGGTGGCTGGGTGGGGCTACATTCAGTGTATAAGACGTACCGAAATTTTCACCCTCTTTGGGGGGGGGGGGAAGTGCATCTTATACTCCAAAAAATACGGTATATTATGATGCCTGTTGTTTAGTATGGTTAAGATTGGATAATTTTAAAAACTCAAGTTTATTAGACCTTGAAGGTTCTGATTTAGGATTTGGGTGACATGCTTATTTTGGTACAATAAGGTAAAAGTTAAACCTGGTTTTCAGACTCATGTTATTAAACAATCAATTGGGCATATATGGTAGAAATATAAAAGAAGATTGACTGACTTTGGCTATCACCCATGAAGCATTACACAGAAAAGAGATGCTATTAGATTCCAAATGGATGACATATCAAGACTTACTGATATTTGAAGAAGATAAAAACAAGAGAACAATTAGTAAGTGAAGGATTTGTTTGTGATTGGTTTAATTATTATAGAGTTTTTGAAAGATTTAAACTTGATTTAAAAAGTTTTGTGTCTGCAGGAGTTAAATCTGAATTGGACATGAATGTACTGGAGATGACCACCTGATTGCTAAAGTTTAAAAAAATGTTACTTATGATAAATCTGGAAGATGAATTTGTTAAAGATGGTAAAATGGGTGAAATTTTTGGTTACAATATAATTCTAGACTAACGGGAGAATGTATGCACCAATGGTTTAAAATTCACTGTGAATTACAGCTTGAAAGAAAGCTTTTATATGATGATGAACTGTTGGTATTTGGCTCTAGATAGACTGTAAAAATGTATAAAGGGATTTCCAACAAGTTGGAAATGCAACCAAAATCCAGGTACATTCTAACAATATGTGGTGGTCTTGAAAGTATGCTAAATCATACTGGATAAATATAATATTGATAATGGAGGAAATATTTAAATTACAAATATTAATGAAACCTGAAGCTTTTCTTCTAGGTATTATGGACAAATCAACTGAAAAACATTTTGGGGCCTTATTTCTTTACATGGTGACCGCTGCGAGGATTGTATATGCGAAGTATTGGAAGGAAAGGGGGATGCTCACTGTCGAAGAGTGGATTTTAGAATTGAATTAGCAGAGATGGCAAAATTAACCACTCTGATTAGACACAATGGATTAAACAAGTTTATAAGACACTGGAAGCCGTTTGATAAGGATGCAAATTGTGTGTGTGAGAGAGAAATGGGAAGCATGTGTACCATCTCCACAGTCTTTCCCTTCATGAGTTGCATATTCCAGGCAGCCAGCTTTTTCTTCCAACGGAGGACAAGGCTCCCCACCATTTTTTGGCTCTTGTTGTATAATACGTGTACGCATCCGGAAGGTGGGTTTACATTGCTCTGCACAGCCACTCCAGTGATTCCATTCCCCAACAACACATGAAACAGCTGCAAAAGAATTGTAAAAATACTGTCACGATGAAACTCATGGAGTCATTTGCTACTGTCAAAGATTTATATTTTCTCTATAAACATTTAGCAAAACTTAATTTAGTAGGTCACACAGCCTGCTTTTTCCTAAAGAAATAGATTAAGAAGATCAGAAGTTAACACTGATCTGCCATTTTTAAAACTATTGTGGAAATAAAGTTGCTTTACGAAGCAATTTTCCACCTGCCTATCTGTTGTGGCTTGCCCAAGTCCCGTGCAGCTGCTCATGGATCCGGAAGACCAAGAACCGACCATGGGGTGGCAAGAGCAGTCTGTATCTCCGACACCTGAGTCCAAGACCGAGGAGGATGCAGGGCCAGAGGACGATACTCAATCAGGGCCTTCTGCACCTCCCCAGCAGGAGTTAAGTGACTCCAGTGAAGAGGAGGAGCCTCTGATTGATGCTAGGGCACACGGCAGCTAGCCGGCAAGAGTGGCTTTGTAGAAGGAGGTCTCCTCACAGGTAAACCTGCAGGCAGAGGGGCCACGCCCTAAGACTACTGTATATAAGGTTGAATCACAACGGACACTCTTGCTGGAAACAACACATGTATTTTACCTGGCTGCTGTTTACACTTTCGGTGATATCAGTTGGACTAACTCCAGTCTGGGCTCTCGGCCAATTCCAGCAAGTGAGGAATTTAAGGACTTAATGATCTGTTTGTGTTTTTTTGTATTTGAAATCCCGGCCAAAGTCTTCTGTGATTTGCAACAAGCACTTTGCGAGAAACCCTGAAATTAACTTATCACTCAGCATTTATTAGTGATAAAGCCTTCTTTATTTTGGACAACAGTGTGTGTGTGTCGTTTCCTGGGGGCTTGCCGCACTGGGTCACAACACTATCCATCGGCCCCATACTTCAATAACCTTCCTCCTGTTCTTTCACAAAATAATACCCAAACCATACCTTAAAATATTAGATTAGTTTAACAGAGTTGGAAGGGACCTTGTAGGTCATCTAGTCCAACCCCCCGCCCAAGCAGGAGACCCTATACCCGTGATGGCGAACCTATGGCATGCGTGCCCAAAGTGGCATGCGGAGCCATGTCACCTGGCACGCGCAGCATCACCCGTTCCTCTTCTGGGTTTCTGGCGCGCATGCGCACGCAATGATCCGCTGGCCTTTGTGCATGTGGCAGTGCTGGAAACCAGAAGAGCTGATCTTCCATTTTCCGGCGCAAGCATGCATGCCGGCCAGCTGATCGTCGCGTGCGCATGCGTGCCAGAAACCTGGGAGAGGAACGGGCGATGCTTCAAAGTGCTCCCTTTTCGGCACTCGGTGCCGCGCGCACGCGCCTCCCTTTTCGGCACTCGGTGCCAAAAAGGTTCGCCATCACTGCCCTATACCATTTCCGACAAATGGCAGTCCAATCTCTTCCTGAAAGCCTGCAGTGATGAAGCTCCCACAACTTCCCAAGGCAAGCTGTTCCATTGGTTGATTGCTCTCTCTGTCAGAAAATTTCTCCTTATTTCTAGGTTGAATCTCTCCTTGATCAGTTTCCATCCATTATTCCTTTATTTTTATAAAATTTATTTATTTTATAAAATTTATATGCCGCCCAACTCCCGAAGGACTCTGTTTTCTTAGTTTTTCATGCAGATAGCACATAAAGGAATTATATACTGTATGCCCGTGATGGCGAACCTATGGCACGCGTGCCACAGGTGGCACGCGGAGCCATATCGGAGGGCACGCGAGGCGTTGCCCTATGTCAGCTCCAGCGCACATGCGAGCGCTAGCCAGCTGATTTTCGGCCTTGGGGAAGGCCGTTTTCACCCTCCGGAGGCTTCAGGAGGCTTCCCTGAAGCCTCCGGAGGGCGAAAAATGGCC
>QLTV01001992.1:1814984-1851348 GCA_003457575.1 Thermophis baileyi
CCTTGACAGAATGAGGGTCGTCTACAAGGTCGTGTCCTCCAAGCTTGTATTTTGTGTTCTGATTCTTTTTGCCAATGTGTAAGACAGAGCATTTGTTGATTGAGATTTGAAGTTGCCACTTGTTTGACCATTCTGATACATAGTCAAGGTCTTTCTGAAGGGTAGTAGCATTGTCTGTGGTGTTAAATAGTTTGACATCGTCGGCGAAGAGAACGCAGTTGCTTATAATGTGATCACAAAGGTCATTTATGTAAAGTATGAAGAGTGTTGGTCCTAGAACGCTGCCTTGAGGGACACCACTATTGACAGGTGCAGGATTTGATAGAGAACTCTCTATTTTTGTTGTCTGTTTGACAGGAACGCAGTTATACAATCATGTAGGGGTCCAGAGATGCCATAAGATTTTAGTTTCAGAAGTAGTTTGTCGTGTACCACTGAATCAAAGGCTTTACAAAAGTCTATGTAAATTGCGTCTATTGCTTTACCCTGATCGAGTTGTGTAGTCCATATGTTTTTGCAGTGTAGGAGTTGCAGATTACAGGATAATTTTTTCCTGAAACCAAATTGTTTGTTAGAAAGTAGGTTGTTAGTTTCTAGGTGGAGGGTAATGGATTGGTTTATGATTGATTCCACTGATTCATTAAGTGAATCACCATGGTCATTAAGTGAATCCACAGCTGTTAAGTGAATGCCATAGTCATTAACCGAACCATTGTTCGCTATGGGGCATTTTAGCAATAGCAATAGCAATAGCACTTAGATTTATATACCGCTTCATAGTGCTTTACAGCACTCTCTAAGCGGTTTACAGAGTCAGCATATTGCCCCCAACAATCTGGGTCCTCATTTTACCAACCTCGGAAGGATGGAAGGCTGAGTCAACCTTGAGCCTGGTGAGATTCGATCTGCCAAACTGCTGGCAGCCGGTGATCAGCAGAAGTAGCCTGCAGTACTGCACTCTAACCACTGCGCCACCGCGGCTCGGTGGTTTTTGGCCAAAAACTGGAAGTAAATGCCGTTTTCGGCAAAAACATCATAAATTTTGGTCATGTGTTTGTGGGATACTGCAATCATAAATGTGGCCCGGTTGCCAAGTGCATGAAATGTGGTCACATGACCGGAGGTAACTGTCAGAACTTCAGAACCAGGTCCTTTGGGAGAGGGGTCAGTCATAACTTTGAACATTCACTAAGTGACCAGTCATAAGTGGAGGACTATCGGCATATAGAATAGAATAGAATAGAATTTTTTATTGGGCAAGTGTGATTGGACACACAAGGAATTTGTCTTGGTGCATATGCTCTCAGTGTACATAAAAGAAAAGATCAGTTCGTCAAGAATCATAAGGTACAACACTTAACGATAGTCTGGGTACAAATAAGCAATCAAATCATATTAGGACCCAGTCAATATAAATCGTAAGGATACAAGCAACAACGTTACAGTCATACAGTCATCAGTGGGAGGAGATGGGTGATGGGAACGATGAGAAGATTAATAGTAGTGCAGACTTAGTAAATAGTTGGACAGTGTTGAGGGAATTATTTGTTTAGCAGAGTGATGGCGTTCAGGAAAAACTGTTCTTGTGTCTATTTGTTCTGGTGTACAGTGCTCTATAGCGTCGTTTTGAGGGTAGGAGTTGAAACAGTTTGCGTCCAGGATGTGAGGGGTCTGTAAATATCTGTTGTGCTTTTTTTATGACGTTTTTGATGTTAGGTGTCCATTTTAGATCTTGCGATATGGTAGAACCTAGAAATTTGAAGGTCTCTACTGTTGGTACTGTGTTGTCTAGTATCGTAAGAGGTGGAAGTATGGGAGGGTTTCTCCTAAAGTCTACCACCATTTCTACGGTTTTAAGTGTATTCAGTTCCAGGCTGTTTAGTTTAGCACAAATTCTGTCCATTTGGCGTGAACAAATAAAAAACTGAACTTTGGCTGCATTGTTCTATGTCATTCTTGGGCTGGGCCTGACTGCTGTCACTCCCAACTGAGCTGTTGCTTTGGCAGCGGTTGCAACAAGTTCAAGAAGCAGAAGCCTAGTAGCTGCCCTGGCAATCTCTAGTATTCACCTCCTTCCTCACTGGTTATGAAGGATTAGGAAGAGAAGAATAGAATACTAAAATTGGGAAGCAAAAATCCAATAAATGTCTGCAGAGAAATACCAGAAAATCCAACTACAGGTAGTCCTTGACTTACAACAGTTCATTTAGTGACCGTTTGAAGTTACAACGTCACTGAAAAAAAGTGACTTATGCCTGTTTTTCACACTTACAGCGGTTGCAGAATCCCATGGTCACTTGATCAAAATTTGGATGCTTGGCAACTGTCTCATATTTATGATGGCTGCAGTGTGCCTGGGTCATGTGATCATCTTTTGCAAGGTCAGTGGATAAACCAGATTCACTTAACAACCGTGTTACTAACTTAACGGCTGCAGTGACTCATTTAACAACTGTGGCAACAACTGTCGTAAAATGAGGCAAATTCACTTAATTGTCTCAGTAAAAGAAATTTTGGGCTCAATTGAGGTTGTAAGTCAAGGTCTATCTGAAGAAAGCAACAATTCCATACAGAAAACTCTCTGACATCATCTTCTACATGATATACATCTTCTAGTTGTCAGTTGGATCTTTGCAGCTCAGCTACAGTCTGCCTGACAAAAAGATTTTGAGGCAGCTGAGTGATGACTCTTCTGAGAGCAATGAAAATCAAAAAGAAAAGGTATTTAGGTAACAGGAAGTGAAGGGAGGCTTCAAGCCAGGCACAACTATCCATCTCTGTTCTTCCACAAATTCATCTCTGCATTCACATATTAGTTTATAGCAGAAACTTCAAGGACTCAGTACTACTAGGCTAGTTGTTTTACTAAAGACAAAGAAAATATATAATATAGATGATTTATCTGATATAGAACGTAGAAATAAATCTGCCCACATCGTAAGCCCTTTCTTGCACCTTTTTTGGGTCAATAGAATAATGGTCATTTTTCCCCAGCCATGAAACTGGAATGCACCTGTTCTGTGTTTACACAATCTATTGGGTCTCAGAATTTCTGCTTCCTGCCTCATCAGCTTCACCTCCTTCACTCCCTAATTTCTCATTCCCCTCATTCAACCTGGAGGTACCAGGTGCATCCTCCTCTCCTCCCCACCCATGTGAGACTGCTTCCTCATGGTTTCTGTTGACCTTTGTTCTTCCAGAACATGTGCTGCCCCAAGAGTATTCAGCAGCTCCTTTCAAAGGCATCATTTTCTGTCATTTATGTTGCTCAGCATCTCCATCAAGTCAGCTGTCTTTGATGAATCACCAATGGTCATCCCGTCTAATAAATCTTACTACCCAGCAGTTCTTAGAATAAAAACAGAATTTTCTTCTTTCTGCCTACTCTTTAAATCTCTTTTTTCTTCTCTTCTCTTCTTCTCTTCTCTTCTCTTCTCTTCTCTTCTCTTCTCTTCTCTTCTCTTCTCTTCTCTTCTCTTCTCTTCTCTTCTCTTCTCATATCTTCTCTTCTCTTCTCTTCTCTTCTCTTCTCTTCTCTTCCCTTCCCTTCCCTTCCCTTCCCTTCCCTTCCCTTTCCTCCTCTCCTCTCCTCTCCTCTCCCCTCCCCTCCCCTCCCCTCCCCTCTCCTCTTCGCCAAATAGTCCCTTGTTGGATAGCGGGTAGTTTTACACAGCAGAAAGAATGAATAGAGAGAAATTCTAAAGCTAGGAATATCAGTTTTATCTGAAAGCATTCTTGAGTTTACTACTTGTGTGAAAGAAAAATAAAGACAAGCTCTATTTAAGGAATAGCATAGTGCTAGGAAAGCCCAAGTGACTTCAGTGTATAGTATTTACAGCTAAGAGCCTGTAATGTGCTCTCCTGCATTATGGAGAGAGAAGAAATCAGATAAGTACTTGACCTGCACAGATCAGTGTCAGAAAAGAAAGATGACCGAAATGTGGGAGGAAGCAATAAAAGCTCTGGAAATATCAGCTTAACCAATATTGTAGGTGGCTTGTTGGACCAAAGTGCAAAATAAATCTTTTAGACAAGGACATGACATTAAAGTGCAGGGTCCATCTACTAAATGTCTCTATATTTATTGCTGTAGTGGTGAAGAGGCTTTGAGATGTCAAAAACTGGTATACGCAAAGTTGAATTCCATCAGCTGGGGGCTATGGTGCTCCTCCTTCCAGTTCTGTTTCTTTTTCATTTGGAATAGACAGAGATCGCTGCTTTGGAATTTCTCTGTTCTTTTCTCTTCCATTCATCATCATCTTCCATTTCTTAGTTGGCTGAAGTCTCAGAGCTTTCCTTCTGCCCAGGGATATCATAAGAGGGACAGGATTGCCATCTGTTCTCTGGGAGAAATTGCTAGAGGTTTCCCCTATTGAATCTTTAGTTCGTTCTAACACCAAATTGCAAGAAGGGGTAGTTGTAGTTTACAGTATATATATATCTTCATCTGGAACTCCCTCAATTCCAGAACTCTCTCCCTGGACTTCATTCAGGGCTGTCTCCATCTCTCTTTAAGTGGACATATAAGTGCCTCTTCCTCTCCGAATAATTTGCTCTCTCTCCTTTCTCCCACAGAACCAGAACCTTTGCCTCCTGTAATTATGATGGAATTATTGAGACCAAGTGTGCAGAGAACGATGGGTGTGATGCAGGACTAGGGCAGAATGGGCAGTGATATAGCAGGAAAAAAGTTACAGGATTAAACTGTACAAGTACAGGAAATTTTTCATCCAGCTTTTTAGACAAACATGCAGAGTGGAGAAATGTGGTGGAAAACCAGAATAGGTTGCTAACAATCAGCATTGAGCAGCTGCAGTTACTGGAAAAAATAGACCGCCCGAATGGGAGAGGACTGGAAATCATTTTGTGAACAGATAGTGATATCCATGAGTAAAATTGCAACATTAGAGTAGAAGAATGAATTGAGTATAAGTGAATGCAGCCACAAGTAAAAAAAATGAACCAATTAAAGGTAACGTCATCTCATCCAATTCTGAATTATGGAAAGAGGACAGATGGAACTCTCCATCAATTGATGAAATATTTTGCCTAAACAATGCCACAAATTGAGGGCTTCTATTATAAATATATACAGGCAAGGCAACAATTCTGGAAAACATGTTGAATAAATATACAAACTGTCACAAAAAGATGGCATGATAGGAAATAAGTCACTTAGAAAAGAAGTAAGATGCCACTTAATTGTGTCTAGGTCCTTGGTCTATGATAAATCTTTAATAAAATACAAGGAAACTATCTCAAGGCCCTTGTGTGAGGAATGAAAGGGACAGGTTCCATCAGTCCAGCTAGCTTATAGGTGAAAGACATGACACAGTAACTAAAATGGTAAGAAAACACATAAGACTTGGCATCTGTTTCAATGCGTAGCCACCAAATACAATAGAGAATGATGAATCACATGAAGTACTCCAAAAGGTCCAGCTGGCTTATGTTGGATGATAGCTGCAAGGGTTCCTCTGTCAAGGAACATATAGCTGGCCAGATCTTTGCAAGAAAGAGGGATATTGGAAATGATATCATATTCCTAGGTTTTGATGAGGAACAAAAGCTAAAATGAGAAAAATAATTGCACCCACCTGACCTGGTGTTGTTTGCCAACAAATCAAACTAGCTGGTTGTCAGTTGCATCTTTTCCCCGAAGCAGGAAGTATTGACTGTATGGATTGTGTCTTTATTATCTCCCAAATAGACTACCGTGTTTCCCTGAAAATAAGCCCTCCCCGAAAATACCATTTCCTCTGGTTAAGGTTAGGGAGACAGAGCTGGAAATCAGGTAAGATGGCAAGAGGAGCCCCGTCTTGCTCCACGCGCCCCAAAATAATAAGACCTCCCCAAAAATAAGGCCAAGCGCTTATTTCGGGGTTCAAAAAAATATAAGACGGTCTTATTTTCGGGGAAACACGGTACTGAAATTTGAAGATACTTACTGGTAAACACAGCTGCCTGCTTGCTGATAGGGGAAGCCAGTAAACAAGGTGATTCTGAAACTGTAGGATTGCACTTGATTGGCTCCCAGGTGTGATTCAAGGTGCTGAATTCTGCCAAGCCCTCTATGGCTCAAATCTCCACTGCCTTCTGAACCATCTGCTCCAGGAGAATCAAACAGGTAGAGCAAGAGGACATGTTACAAGTTTACGTACACACGCACGCAGATACAAGCTGGTAAGGAGTCTGAAAACTGGCCAGGGGTGAAATTCAAAAATTTTCCCTACCGGTTCTGTGGGCGTGGCTTGGTAGGCGTGGCAGGGGAAAGATACTGCAAAATCTCCATTCCCTCCCCACTCCTGGGGAAGGATACTGCAAAATCTCCATTCCCTCCCCACTCCTGGGGGAAGGATACTGCAAAATCTCCATTCCCTCCCCACTCCTGGGGGAAGGATACTGCAAAATCTCCATTCCCTCCCCACTCCTGGGGGAAGGATACTACAAAATCTCCATTCCCTCCCCACTCCTGGGGGAAGGATACTACAAAATCTCCATTCCCTCCCCACTCTGGGGCCAGCCAGAGGTGGTATTTGCTGGTTCTCCAAACTACTCAAACTTTCCGCTACCGGTTCTCTAGAACCTGTCAGAACCTGCTGAATTTCACCCCTGAAACTGGCCCTCTCCATCACACACACACACACCCCTTGCTCTGGGACAGCTCACACACACCCAACATCAGAATAGCCCATTTTTTTGTTATTCAGGAAAATAGTGGAGACCCTGGCTTTCCATAGAGCTCATGGAGAGGAAAATGTCACAGAAGTCTGACAGCTCCTTATTGGCAGATACTATTGGGCTGGCAGACATGATGATGGTTAGTAGCTGTTATTGTGGTTTTAGGTATCTTTTTGTGTTGTGCAAATAAGGAATCTAGACTCTATGAAGTAGGCTGCATATAAACAAATGCAAATAAATAAGAACTTGGGGAGAATCTGAACTCCAGGAATGAGACTGTATCTCAATGAGAGAATTGGTGAGAGAATGCAGAGCCTCTTCTTCACCCTTTCCAAACCCATCAGCATCATCTACATAGTTGGCAGGCATAACAGGAGAGAGTTCCAGCAGAGGAGTGGTGAGTGGTGAAGATTTGAGGCTCTTCAAGCATATTTTTTTTGCTTGCCAGAGAATCAAAAGTTGCATTGTCTTCATTTCAGTGTATATGTGGATTGTGAATTGAAAGACAGTTGATTCCCAGGTCTGTTGGAATTTATAATGAGGAGGGGAGGCTAATTAAAATTGCAGATGGCTCATATTTCCCTTGATGCTGCTGTTGCTTCTTCATCTCCTTCCATGTGCTATTTTAGCATCATTTATGTTTATTTGGTACTTCCTAGGGGAACTACTTTAAATGGGGTTTTAATGACTTTGTAATTGTTGCAGTGTGGCAACTCATCTTACCCTTCTCCTCATGTCTAATGCTACTTAATTACCCCACTCAATTTCATCAGACTGTTGCTGCTGGCACCTCGCAAGAAGTTGGATAATACCAGCGTCCATTGTCTTATGATTCAGATTAAAAAATGAGGTTTAAAAAGGAAGTTCATTATGTCAAAGAAATCACCCAGGAAGTGAACATGACTTTAAGAATGCTTTGCCTAAAAAGATTATCTCTCCATGTAAAATTACCTATCTGAATTTCCAAGAGATATCTTGGCAACGCCTGGTGTTTATTAAAAGCATTACTATGCTGGGAAATAGGAATTACCCAAGTATTATTTTAACACTTAATTAAATGGTATAAAATATTCCTGTCCTCCAATAGTTTGTTTCTGGTTCTGCAAGATGCATTTTATTCCCTAAGCTGGAAATTTTAAAGGTGGTTTTCCACTGCTGTGGGGTTCTGTAATCCAAGTTCTAATTTCTCACATATGGACATAACCAACATACTGTAATTATAAACCAAAAGGTTTGTGTTATTAAATTACAAAGAGACCAGAGCTAGGCAACTGCATTAAGAAGTTTCTTACAGGAAAAAAATTGAGCTTCAATAAAAAAAATACCTATAGATCTTGCAATCTAAGATTATTAAAGGAATCCTTAAGTTTGAATCAGCATGAAGTTTGCCTTTAGTTCTTTTTGAGGTCGGTTTGTAGCGGTTGAAAAGAAACAAAGCAGAAATAAATGGAAATGATGCTATTTTGGAAATGTTGAAGTTTTGTTTAATGATCAATAACTTTATCAGCTTCCACCTTTAAGCTTATTTCAAGTTTCAATAGTCACAAAAAATACTGAATATTCAGCATAAGGACCACTCGGGTCAGCTTTAAAGTATGTTCCCTGTATAATAGCTGTTAGTTGATAGAATTCCAGATCTAAACGCCCCCTTCATATGATCAAACCAAACTTGCAAAAATACAGTTAGTTCATTCCTGTATGCTTTTGAAATATTTATCTGATGGCACAAAATGAGAAGTTTTCAAAAGTTCTTTGTTTCATGTCTCTTTCCTTCCAGGCTTGTTTGCACACAATTATTTCCAATAAAAGAAAGTTTGCATTCTCAGGGATAGAAATAAGACATCAACATGAATTTGGGTATTATAATGTTAATTTCAGAAAATACGTTCATTTCAAAGACACGCAAATGTTGGGTGTGGAATAAAACGTCAGTAATGCCCTTATTTTTTCTATATTGATTTTGTTTTAGAGCAAGCAGTCATTTATCTAACTTCCATTAATCCTCCAGTTACATCTAGCTAAAGGATTGGTAATAAAGCTTGCAAATGAATAAAAATATTTGAACCACAGAAAGCATCCCATCTATGAACAATTTTATAGAAAATCATTTTCAGGGATGAAAAAGACATGGGCAGTTCTAACACTAGAAATCTAAAATATGTTTCCAAATATTTTGAAAAAGGTTTGTAGGTAGTTCTCGAGTTATGACCATAAAGGAGCCTGTCCACCATGGTTGTACCTTGTGATGGTCTTAAAATTAGTCATGTGTCTTGACCCAATTTTATGAGTTTTTTGACAGCAGTGATTAAGTGAATGCAGCATTTGTGAACTTATGAGTGCAGTTTTTCTGAAAACTGGAAGTTAATACCAGTTTTTGGGAAACCTGTTCTAAAATAGGATCATGGGATCATGGAACACTACAAATGGCTGTAAAGGCAGCCCAATTGCCGAGGCCCTGAGTTTACTTATTTGATCCAATATTCCAGTACCCAAACTCAGCCATATCCATCTCTCAGTTGCTGGACTGTACCAACAACTATATTCTGCCTAATAGTTCATATGCTACCATGGGCATTTGCAGATACTGAACCCAGTTCTTGTAGCCTATTATTCTTAAAAATCACTTATGCAATTTCCTGCCATTCAGATGCAGGAAACATACAACAAGAGAATACAAACTCTAGAAAAGCTTAATAGTTTAGAAATAATTTAAATACCTGATATTTCCCATGTATATGACAT
Organism: Thermophis baileyi; assembly: GCA_003457575.1. NCBI lineage: Eukaryota > Metazoa > Chordata > Lepidosauria > Squamata > Dipsadidae > Thermophis > Thermophis baileyi. The sequence continues at coordinate 1,824,408 of QLTV01001992.1, forward strand.
GACTCCAACCAACAAACCGGTACATTCAATCCATAAATATTAGAGAACATGTGTTAATTCAATAATTAGCATTTTAATTAAGGTATAAAATATTTAGTTCAAATGTCTACATAGCCATGAAACCTAGGGGGTAAGCTCTCATACAGATTAACCTACTTCCCAGGGTTATGAGACAGAAAATTATACATATCCTGAATTCCTTTGAGAAACAGAAAGATAATGTGTAATGTACTCAATTTTGGTTTTCCCCAAAGTTTGTTATAGGAAAAACCTGTAATGAATATTGAATAGATGTAAATAAAAACAAGAATTCAAAATATGCATGGTAATACATACAATAAAACACAATGTTGAATGCTCTAATTAAAGTGGATTGCACAATTAGAAAAAGAATCAGAACAAAACAAAATTAAAGGAAGGACAATGAAAGATATACCAGATGATTTAATTCTAAATGGAAGCTCTTCGTAACCTGACTTCACCAGATGCATTGGAATTACAACATCCAAAATTCTCAGGGAGCATGGCAGTAAGCTTTAATGAATAATAATTAAGTGTATCACTATAGTATGCATTAAAATGTTCTTTTTTTCCACACAATTGTTTGCTTTTTAACATAATTTTCTTTATCAAACTAGCATATAGGCTTACAAGACAAAAAAATGAGGAAAATACTCTAGTCCTAATGCATACAGTAATTCAATGTGAACACCCTGTCTCCTTGAAACCAATGTGAAATTAATAATATATAGAATGATTGATTATATTCCTGCAGGGATATTTCATAGAGAAATTCCAGTGATTTTAAATGGGTTTTCATGGTTTCCCCCACAAATTCCTATATCTATGAAACTTTGGGTAATTAAGTGTAAACCAATCAATTTTATGCTTAGATTGCAGCAAAGTATTCCCGATGTTACACTCAATTCCTGATTCAGGTTGAATCATACATCATTGTCTATCGAGCCAATGATATGATTGGGAAAATGGATTCCAAGAGGTTTGCTGATAGAAATGTAGGACCTCGCTCTCCTAGTGAAATGCTTATTGGATGAAACTAACCAACAGTAATTTATTAAATAAATGATTAAACAAAACATGATTTAGTGTAATGTGAAAACCATATGACAAACTACAGATTGGCTGGGTTTTCTCATTACATTAAATCATGTTTTGTTATTTAGTAAATTACAATTGGTTAGTTTCACTCAATAAGCTAAACTATGTTTTTTTTTTAACTCACAATGGCAGAGTTCAAATAACGTACTGAAATAAAACCAAAGAAACTACTTAATGACTTTGCCCAATGTATATAATGTATCCAGCAGATTTTAACTGCAATAATAAGCTGTTCAAACTGGACTGATATCTAGATACAGAAAGACCTTGTCTCATATCATTGTTCTCTGTAAATGAAGATGTCAGGGATCAATTTTGAGATCGTTTACATGTGAAATAAGTTTTCTTCTATTTAATATGGTCTTTCCTGCGGGTTCCAGTGTCCTTAACAGTCATGTGGAAGCTGTATTTATTTATTAAATTGCTAGGCCACCCATCTCCCTTATAAGGTGACTCTAAGCCTTATTCCACAGCTCTAGTTTTCTCAGAGGTAATGATGAGAAAGTTTGGATCTAATGGTGTAGATCTCAGAAACAACAAAACTTTCAATTGGAACCTTAAGAAATATAGAAGAGATAATTAAAGTTGAATATAAATACTCCAATGAGTAAGATTATGTTAAAAAAAGTGTTTTCAGGTCCAGCATCCACCCTGATACATGAAATTTGCTCAAATAAATAGTTGGGTAGATGTGCACCTATGCATACAGAAAGAGAAAACACTGCTGGAAAAGATGGATACAAGCAAACTATATCTCATTAGACTTCATGAAAGGAGCAGAGGTTTTCATAATATTTATATGAACATGTATTTAAACATCAGAGACCTTCAACACATATAGTTTTAAATGTAATATTTCCCAGACATTAGCTGCAGATTGTCTAAACTAATTCCCTCTGTTCACACCATATGTGGAACAATTGACTGAGATTTTATAGCATAGTTCTCATTTTCAGGTTTTTTTTACTGGGTGTTTAAAATCACACACATATATGTTGGCAGAGTAAAATGGCATTAGCTATACAATTGCACCATTGGAAACTATGTTCCTTTTCAACCTTAAAAGGAAATCTTTAAAGTTCCAAAACTGAGTCCAAAAATAGAGAGAAAAAGAAATTTGTGCCAAGTTTGTGGGTAGTTATCTTTTTCCACTCTTTTTGTTTAGTTTAAAAAGGCTTTTAACTGAAACAATGATACCGACACTTTTCATTAAACACCAATAGCTGGAAACTAAGCCCATGAATTTGCAAGCTTATGCTTTCTTTAATTGAGAATAAGTCTACTGAATTCCATGTGATTTGTTTCTGACATGCTGCATGTTAACTCTGTATTGTTCTAAAGCATACATAATTTTAGGGAAGTTCCTTTTTTATCAGTATTTATTTAAGAAACTGATACCCTGCTGTTCCACTTGTCAGTATTAATCAGAAAGCTAAGAAGTAATACCAATAAAAGAAAAATGTAATATAATTAAACATTAAACATTGCAGAATATAGCTACAAACAAGAACACCATACCGCCTCGTTCTTCATTGCAATGTTGTACAATAACCTAAAATCAGATGATTTAATACATACTAAATTTAAATTTAGTAACAACATCAGTCCAATGTCAGAACCTATGACTTTATGCTCCTGCTGAAAGGGCTTCATGCCATCTCTAAAGGCAGATTTGTCACTATTCATTTCTAGAATGCAATCCTAGGCACTAAATAACTTTGCCAGAGGTATGCTGAATCCTTGATACTAGCCAGGTCTTGAAATTCATCTTCATTAAACCAATATATTTTTCTGTCAACTTCGTCAAACCTCTTAGTTTCTGGAATGTAAGCCCCACCTATTTCTGGAGGACACGAAAGAGGAGAGAGCAGCCCTCTCCTCATGGTACAGAATGGTACATTGAAAGAGCAGGCGGTATCCTCATATGAGCCCTGGGGAAAACTCTGCCAGCAAAACACCTGCACAAGACCAGTTTTCCTAGGTGAGTTCATACACACTGTGTCATTGCGCTTGATTGAACTACAGTCAAAAATGCCATGCAACAATTATATCCTGCTTCTCAATATAAACTTGATAAAACCTAAACATGAGGTTAGTAAAGCCAGTTATGGAAGAATACAAATCCTTGAAAAGCTTTTTAATTACCTAAATCAAATAGAAAGCTGCAAGCTGGAAGTCATAGTGGCACCAGTTTTAATTTGCAATAAAGGTTTTTGCTTTCTAAGTCGCCTGTACTATAAGACTGGAGCACAGCATGCGGCAAACATCTTTACAAGATCATACAGATGAAGAACCACTCTTAAACTACAAGTCCAGATCTGGGAGTATGGAGGCTCGTTATTATAAGAGCTTTCTTTGATCTGCTAGATAGGATGGAATTGCAACTTTCCAAGTTTCTAGCTTGTGGGACTGTGGTCCAGTCTGAAACTGGACTGAAAAAGATCTAGATCAGGGGTGTCAAAGTCGCAGCATCACGTGACGTATCGGGACTTTTTCCCCCTTCGCTAAACCAGGCGGGGGCGGGGCCAGCACGTGACGCATGCGGCCCGTGGGCCGCGAGTTTGACAGCCCTGCTCTAGATAATCTTTCTTCCAAGATGGCCTGGCGTTGTTTTGCCACCACCCTGGTTAGGAAACAAGCCTAAAAGAAAATAATCCAAGCTGGGTTTCCCCCCCCCAAAAGGAATGCACTATCACCATTTTTCATGTCTGACAGTGCCTCTCCCTTACTGAGGAACAATTGAATGAACATGAAAGTTTCTCTCCCTCTCCCCTTTTAGAACTAGCCAAGAGAGAGCAGGATCAATTCTTCCAGAAGATGTCCTTTCCCTATCTTTTGGATACAAGCCTTCTGGAATATTCCTTCCCTACTTGGAGAGATAGGTACATTTAAACACTGTAGATTGTGTTTCCTAGCTCAGAATGTCAAGGGACTGTATACTCTTTAAATTCCTTTCCTTTCCCTTTTTTCCAAGTACTTGAAGTGCCAAAACTCTTCTCAGAGAACAGACCTCCCAATTTGTTTGTTTTTTCTTTCTTTCTTTCACATACATAGGTCAAAGATCAATTCTGATCATTACTCACTATAGTGAAAGGCTGTTTTAACACTTTTTCTGAAATATGAAATTTACTTCATATGTCAAGAGAAAGTAAATCCTTAATGGCATGAAGAAGTCAGAAACAAAGATTATAAAAAGGATTTGCAAAGGAATTCAAAATTAAGAGGCACAAGTAGGGAAGTGCACTATCTACTAAATACAAATGCACAATTCGTATTCTCCATATAATGTCCTGCTGAATTCCTGCTAAAGGCAAGCTGTAAGGCAGCAGTCATATTAACGTACTATTTCCAATTCCTTGAAAGTGTGGAATAAGGTTTTAATTGTACATCGAGAGATAAAATATAAACATAATTGCATACTACTTAGTTTTTAGTGGTAACTAAGGTATTTTATACAAGAGCCAGTTTAGAGTAGTTGGTTAACGTATCAGCCTAGATACGTTGGGAGACTCTGAGTTCTAGTTTCGCCTTAGGCACAAAGCCAGCTGATGATCTTGGGCCAGTCATTTTCTCTCAGCCCTAGGAAGGAGGCAATGGCAAACCACTTCTGAAATCTTGCCAAGAAAACTGTAGGGACTTATCCAAACAGTTGCCAGGAGCCAAGACTGATTTGATGGCACATACATACACAAAAATAGAAAAATGTATCGTATGAAGCTTTACTCAGGTTTCAAATAAATCAGTGCAGAGTCAGAAGTAAGATGGCCCAGCATCTTAAATCAACTGATGCTAAAGGCCAGATTAGCTTCTGAACTGCCTCAAAACCCTTATTTAGAAGTGTTTTAGTATGTTATATGAACCAAGTTAACATCTTCCCTCTTTTGCTAGACACTTTTCTTGCAGGAAAGCTTACATAAGAGCAAAAGCAGAGCAAACCCCTGCAGGCCCATCTATTTATTTATTTATTTTATTTATTTATTTGTTTGTCAAACATGTACAAGATAGCAGGTATAGGTATAAACATAAACATAATCTAGTCCGGCAATGTTCTCACAAGGCCAACCAACTGAGTAAAGCCCACTAGTCTCCCAGCAGGTGATCTTCAGAGGCAGTCACAACTGCCATCGAGGCTAATAAACATTGACCCCCCCCCCTGAGTTCCATGAATTGGTCTAGCTAATGGGTGTCCAATCTTTTGGTTTGCCTGGGCCACACTGAGTGAAGAGGAGCTGTCTTGGGCTGCATATAAAATATATAATATAGTTAATGTACATAAAATCACATAATAATGTTAAAAGTTTACACTCTTGTGGGGCTTCATTTGCTAGCTGTCCATGGGTTGAACACGCCTGGTCTAACTTTTTTGAAAGCAGCCCAGCTGGTAGCCAGCATCACATCTTGTGATAGCAAATTCCAAAGCTGAATTACAACGTGTTTGTCAAGCATGAACAATCAGATCCACATGGGAAGAGTTCAATTAGCTATTTTATTGCTCATGCCTACAACACAAGGGTCTTCTCAGATTGGTGGTTTGTACCTGGGCCAGACTAAAGGAGGTTTAATAGCATTCAAGAGGGGTCAGACCCTGCCCTCTTGTGCCTATGTAGAGATTCTAGATTAGTTCCCTCCTTGACTTCTTCCTCTGGCTCGGTCAATCTCTCTCTGACAGTGTTGTGTAAAAAAGATAAATTTCTTTTTGTCTGTCCTGATTTCACTGGGTAACCTCTGCATCCAGTATTTTGGGAAGGGGAAAATAGCTTCTCCTTTTCTACTTTATCCATACCACCCATATTTTTTGTATAGCTTAATCAAATCCTTTCTTAGTTGCCTCCTTTCTAGACTGAAAAGATCCAAATGTCACAACTTTTCCTGATAGGGAATCTGATCCAGCCCCTTGATCATCTTATTCCCTTCTCCGAATCTTCTTTAGCTCCACTACATCCTTTTTGAGGTGTGGTGGCCAGAAATGCACATATTCCAGATGCAGTCACACCATTGCTTTTTATAAATTGATTTATATAAAATCCTGGCATCCCTATTTTCAGGACCATCTCTATTATTCCTCAAATGCTGTGGGCCTTTTTTTACAGCAAATGAGTACGGTGTGACACCTTCATTGTACTGTTTACCATTAATGTAGTAGAGGTCAATTAGAATAAATGTGCCTGAAGAGACAGGGTAGCATTGAGTTTCCCAACTTTGGTGACTTCCAGATGCATTGCTTCCAATGCTCAGAACTGCCCAGTCAGCAGGGCTATTACTAAGAATTCTAGGACTTGAATTGCTGAAAGTCTGAAACACTGGGCAAAGGAGGTAAATTTTATATTTTGTGTGGATATCATAATCAGATTTTCCTCATCCTTCTGCCATATATGTGAAAGGAGTAAAAGTGTGAATGAACAAAACATGGACTATTGTATTAAAATATTACAGGTGACCAAGTAAAGAAAGTACTTTTCCCCAAACAGAATGGTGGTAGCTTGTTTTACACACTCACAAAAGCATATTTTGTTTTAATTCCAAATTTCTTAACACAATGTAGGATCCTAATGATTTCCCATTAAGTCCTTGGCTCTGCATATTAATAATGTATCCTTGTTCTTGTATGGACCACCCAGCCTGATAGAGCCCTATTTCAGATAGTTTTAGAACTGGATCCATGGGCAAAAACAGCATGGTTCTGGTTTAACTGTGAACCATTCAGGCTGGAGAAGTTCAACTGAAATTCATGCTAAGGCAAGGCCAAGACATTTGCTCGGAGCCGCAGGCAAAATGGCACACTCATTCCCCATCCCACTTACTCTGCTGATTAGATTGGTGGTTGAATGTTATTTATAAATTGCCGGGGAAAGAATCCAAAGACTGTAAATTAGTTTAGAGGGTTAGCCTAGTGAATCTATGCAGGCTGCATAGAATATTCCTCTTTGTCTTCTTGAGTGCTGTTGTTCCGGCTAACTTGGTAATTTGCTAACTGGAGGGATAACTTCATTCAGCATAACAGCAGAGTTGTTTATGACAGGCAGTACAGAAAAGTATTTTTAGCCTGAAATATGTATGGAATTTTGTTTTGCTGGTAATTTGTATTCTTCAGGTTTCCTTAAGGTAATTTAACTTATTCTAATAATATCTAGAATATAATTATATAAATAAATTTAGGATCTGCCTATGTGCTGAAGTTGTACATGAATATCATGGACAGCCAAGAAAACATACAAATGGATCATTGAACAAAATCAACCCAGAGTTTCACTTAAGGTAAAAATGGCCAGATTCAAACCATCCTTTGGACACATATTGTGAAGACCTGACTCTCTGGAAAAGGCTCTAATGCTTGGAAAGGTGGAAGGAAAGAGGATGACCAGCAGCAAGGTGATCAGACTCAGTTTCAATAATGATAGGTTTACTGTTGAAATATCTGAAAGACAAGGTTGGTGACAAATCATCATGGAGAAAATCTATCTACAGTATGTCATAGAAGTGAGTACACCCCCTCACATTTTGTAAATATTTAAGTATATCTTTTCATGTGACAACACTGAAGAAATGATACTTGGCTACAATGTAAAGTAGTGAGTATACAGCTTGTATAACAGTGTAAAGGAGCCGAGGTGGCACAGTGGTTAGAGTGCAGCACTGCAGGCTACTTCAGCTGACTGCTAGCTGCAGTTCGGCGGTTCAAATCTCACCGGCTCAAGGTTGACTCAGCCTTCCATCCTTCTGAGGTGGGTAAAATGAGGACTCAGATTGTTGGGGGCAATATGCTAACTCTTTCAACCGCTTAGAGAGGGCTGGAAAGCACTATTAAGCGGTATATAAGTCTGACTGCTATTGCTATTGCTATATGATTTCAAGTGACCATTATTGCTTTATTACAGAGAAGTTGATTCAAGTTATGTTTTCACATATAATAAAAGTGTAGCCGTTTTCCCTCCCTGGTGTCATGTGACTCATTAGTGGTACAAGGTCTCAGGTGTGAAGGGGGAGCAGGTGTGTTCAATTTGGTGTTATCGCTCTCTCTCTCTCATACTGGTCACTGGAAGTAACATGGCACCTCATGGCAATGAACTCTCTGAGGATCTGAAAAAATGAATTGTTGCTCTACATAAAGATGGCCTAGGCTATAAGAAGATTGCCAAGACCCTGAAACTGAACTGCAGCACGGTGGCCAAGACCATACAGCGGTTTAACAGGACAGGTTCCACTCAGAACAAGCCTCGCTATGGTCGACCAAAGAAGTTGAGTGCCCGTTCTCAGCGTCATATCCACAGGTTGGCTTTGGGAAATAGACGTATGAGTGCTGCCAGCATTGCTGCAGAGGTTGAAGGGGTTGGAGGTCAACCTGTCAGTGCTCAGACCATACACTGCACGCTCTATCAAATTGGTCTGCAGGGCTGTCATCCCAGAAGGAAGCCTCTTCTAAAGATGATGCACAAGAAAGCCCGCAAACAGTTTGCTGCAGACAAGCAGACAAAGGACATGGATTTCTGGAACCATGTCCTGTGGTCCGATGAGGCCAAGATAAACTTATTTGGTTCAGATGGTGTCAAGCGTGTGTGGCGGCAACCAGGTGAGGAGTACAAAGACAAGTGTGTCTTGCCTACAGTCAAGCATGGTGGTGGGAATGTCATGGTCTGGGGCTGCATGAGTGCTGCCGGCACTGGGGAGCTACAGTTCATTGAGGGAACCATGAATGCCAACATGTACTGTGACATACTGAAGCAGAGCATGATCCCCTCCCTTCGGAGACTGGGCCGCAGGGCAGTATTCCAATATGATAATGACCCCAAACACACCTCCACGACCACTGCCTGAGCATCTGTGGGGCATCCTGAAATGGAAGATGGAGGTGCGCAAGGTCTCTACATCCACCAGCTCCGTGACGTCGTCATGGAAGAGTGGAAGAGGACTCCAGTGGCAACCTGTGAAGCTCTGGTGAACTCTATGCCCAAGAGGGTTAAGGCAGTGCTGGAAAATAATGGTGGCCACACAAAATATTGACACTTTGGGCCCCATTTGGACATTATCGCTTAGGGGTGTACTCACTTTTTTTGCCAGCAGTTCAGACATTAATGGCTGTGTGTTGCATTATTTTGAGGGGACAGCAAATTTACACAAGCTGTATACTCACTACTTGACATTGTAGCCAAGTGTCATTTCTTCAGTGTTGTCACATGAAAAGATATACTTAAATATTTACAAAATGTGAGGGGGTGTACTCACTTCTGTGACATACTGTATGTGGTCACTAAGAGTCTGCACCAACTTGATTGGGCACATAATCAAGAAGAAAATGGCCTGGATAATCAGAAGGAACAACTAAAAAATTGAGAATGCTCCCTAACATCTGTCATCTGAAGCAGTTGCTTCATTTTGCTTAATGTAGAGTTGGGTCTGCCTGGTAAGCTGAAGGGTTTTGAATATAATGGCCTAGATTTATACAGGAAGCTAATCCTTACTGAAGTAAATCCTATTTTGATTTAGTGCATGCTGAGAAACAGGCCAGCATGTATTTCCAGGAATACCAAGTAGATATTACTTTTCTTGCTTTTCAAACCCCATCTTAAAATCTACCTTTTCTGTAAATACTTTGGTCAATCAACCTAGTTTGTTTGCCGTAATGCAACTTAGTCTATAATTAATCTTATAGCTGAAATAACTGCATTATGCTTCTTGGTTTATTTGTACTGCCCCTCATTTTAGAACTGGTTCACACAATGTTTTGAACCATGATGTAATTTTTCATATTTTGGTTTAGTAACCAACTGTAGCTCATTCAATAAATCATAGAAAAAGAAAAGTATGTCTTCATATGATTCATGATTCGTGTGAAAAATTCTCATAATCCAAGTTTAATTCTGGATATTCATCACTGGATATTGCTGATCAAGACAGCTGTCTGAACCCCTCGATTCATACATCACACTGAGCAAGACTGGGGTGTATTTGGTTTTGGCACCATTCTAAAATATGGCTTAAGTTGAATGAACCCAGGCAAATGTGGTTTATTCACTAAATCATGGTTAAATAACCATGGCTTTATGCAAATCCAGCCAAGGTAGACAATAATGAACAATCATTTCATATAAGGCAGTGGTTCTCAACCTTCCTAATGCTGCGACCCCCGCCCCGCTGCCGTGACCCCCCCCCCCCCCCCGCGCCCGCGCGCTTCCCCCCCCCACGAGGGGGGGGCCCCTCCAACCCCCGCCCCACCCCCGCCCCACGCGCGATGAGGTGACAAAGGGGGCATGGCAGACTAGCGCGCGCTTAGGTGACCCCTGTGAAAGGGTTGTTCGACCCCCAAAGGGGTCGCGACCCACAGGTTGAGAACCTCTGATATAAGGAAACTACTTACATTTCGGTTCCAACCTGAGACTGTCAAGAAAGGAGTTTGCCTGTAATTGCCAAATGTTTCTTGCCTGCCTGGTTGTAATTTACAAAGGAAATGACTTGGCATGTATCCTCTTAACTCATTAAAATGATGCAGTTGAAACATTAAGTAGAAATCATTGCTATTATGGGATAGCTATTTCCTGAAGGCATTATCCATAACTCTGAAAGGGCACCATTATCTTATGAAGCTGCTCTTTGCAAAGCTCTCGATTTTGAAGAGAAGTCTTTGCTCTTTTAATAGGAGACTGAATTGATGGCATTGACCTTTTTGAGCATTTAATCTGTTGTTGGAAATGAGCAATTTGTGCAACAAGTTTTAAAGTCCTTTTAATATACACAATACTCCATTTTCTGTTCAATAATAACATTAGCTCTTTGGGGAGAAAGGAACCTGTTTTGACCAGGGAGCAAGGAGGACTTGAGTCTTTCATCCACGGGTGGTATATATTTTACCACCCACCATTCATGTGAATCACCCAAGGAACAGAAGCCAGAGAGCTACAACAAGGGTCTTAAGTGAAAGCAAACCCAGAGCATACTTCTTTGTGGAGGATTAAGCATTTCTCGGCATGCTACTCCTGTACAAAAATCAGTACAGGCTGCCCCAAACACTCCCACTCTGTGGGCTGAAGCATAATAAAGCTGAAAATTGCTGAAGCCTGAGGAAATTCATAAGCCAAATGTGCTGCATTTTAGAACTTTTCACAATTGCCCTTGTTCCACCTCCAGTGGAGTGATCTTATTTTGCCAGTAGGAATGACAAAACAAGAATATTTTCTGCAAGGAAGAGTTGTTGCTTGCAAGGCTTCTGGATCCAAGTCTGTATTTCTCAATTTTGCCTCTCAAACTTTTTTTTCAACCTGGAACAACTGCTAGACATAAATCTCCTAGCTAGTATGGTATGGGAACTCCGAGTGTGGCAATCCTAAATCTATCTGGTTGCTAATGCAATTACCTTAATGGCTGAGACCTGTATACTGTATATCAGGCAGTGGTATAATATCTCAAATGTGGGCTGGGACCAAGGAAATCCAAATTTAATTCTCCAGTGGACCATGGAGCTTCATGGATGATTTTGGACCAGACATTATTTCTCAGTCCTGCTTCCTTCACAAGGTTGAGAAAATAAAATTTGGAAAACTCTGATGCATGCTATTTTGAGTTTGCAGAGGAAAGGCAAAATATAAATTTTGAGTTTGCAGAAGCTTGTCTGTCTGCAAAGGATCAGCTTCTGCCACTTGTATTATCTGCCCCAGTAAAGTTTGATTGTTCATTATCAATTCCAAGACATTTTTTCCAAATGCCCCATCATGATAATTAGCTGGTTTTTCATCATGTGGTTGTGGATTATTGCTGCTGCAATTTTACTGACTATGGAATGCAAATGCTGGATCCAAAGTTTTGTAAAATTGCATGGAGATTGCAAAAATTGCAACACATATAACGGAATAGAAGTGAAATAATATATAGTAATGAAGCAAATATTTGTAGAAAATTATGCATGGTTGCATATTTTGCCTACCAATTTGATTACATTTAATATTGTTACCTCTGCAAAGTTTATATATAATCGTATCAATTAGTTTCCTAAAAGAAACAATAACTTCTCAGCATTATATTTCATATTGGTTTATTTTTTAACTTTTTTAGTTTTCTTTTTTAATTTCAATGGAACAGAACTCTCATAAACATTTCAAGACACAAAAGTCTTGGAAAATGATGGCCAGTCATGAATTTCATACTGTTCTCTGCCTCCTAGTGGACAAAGCCCCTATTTCTCACTATGCTGTAACTGAAGAAACTTTATTTTTATTTCTCCTAAACAAAAGTACCGTATTTTTCAGAGTATTAGATGCTCCAGAGTATAAGATGCACATTAGCTTTTGGGGAGGAAAACAAGAAAAAAAAATCTGCCTCTACCTATCAGCATCCATCGGTATTCATCTGGCTAGCGTCCTTGCAGCAAACAGCAAACAGCCTGGTCAGCTTCAGCACGTTATCGCAGCCTGATTCAGCATGAGCAGCTGATTGGCGGTTGAATCGGCCTCCCGGAATACCGCCAATCAGCTGTTCCAGGCTGCGGGGATCGCCACAGCCCATCACTGCCTCTGCGTGTCGCGTTTTTGGCCTCCGCATGCTCCATTTTAGACCCGTCCCAGGCTGTGGGGATCGCCACAGCACATCGCCGCCGATCGTTGCATTTTTGGCCTCCACGCGTCACGTTTTTGGCCTCCACACACCCCGTTTTTGGCCTCTGCGCATCACGTTTTTGGCCCGTTCCAGGCGGCAGGGATCAGCGGCGGTGGCAGCGGTCCCCACGCCTGGAACTGGCTGAAAATGCAATGCGCGGAGGCCAAAAATGGGGCGTGCGGAGGCTGAAAACACGACACGCGGAGGCCAAAAACGCAACGCGTGGAGGCGGCGATCGGCGGCGATGTGCCTAACCACTCTATGTACCTGATGAAGTAAAATTGCAGATCATGAAAACTTCTGCCTTTAAATAAAACATGTTAGTTAAAAAGATGTTCCCAGACTCCTTCTGGTTACTAGAAGTTCAATTTCTCTTCCTTTAATTCCGTCAGAATGTCTTCTTCTCTTGAAGAAACGTTCACCCTTGCTTAGTCATATTTTCTGTTATAAGCCATGATAGGCAAGGATCCAAGAAAGAGATGCTAGGCCAATTCACTCATGTCCGCATTTTCAAAATGCAACAAGCATGGCCAAAGGATCCTCTGGCACAACATGAATCTGAACTAAACTTGAGGTAGTATTCAATCAAGATGATGAAAGCTATTCTATTCTCAGGTGCAAAGCTAAGGGTTCACTGTGTTTGGTTTTTACTCTACACTACATGAAATTTAGTGTAGAGCTGCTGATACAGTTCTACAGAGGAATTATTGAGTCTGTCATCTGCACCTCTATAACTGTCTGGTTTGGTTCTGCAACCCAACAAGACAGACACAGACTTCAGAGGATAATTAGAACTGCAGAAAAAAACAATTGCTACCAACCTGCCTTCCATTGAGGACCTGTATACTGCACGAGTCAAAAAGAGGGCTGTGAAAATATTTACAGACCCCTCACATCCTGGACACAAACTGTTTCAACTCCTACCCTCTAAACGACGCTATAGAGCACTGCACACCAGAACAACTAGACACAAGAACAGTTTTTTCCCGAACGCCATCACTCTGCTAAACAAATAATTCCCTCAACACTGTCAAACTATTTACTAAGTCTGCACTACTATTAATCTTCTCATCGTTCCCATCACCCATCTCCTCCCACAAATGACTGTATGACTGTAACTTTGTTGCTTGTAGCCTTACAATTTATATTGACTGTTTCCTAATATGATTTGATTGCTTATGTGTACCCGGACTATCATTAAGTGTTGTACCTTGTGATTCTGTGATGTACCTTATGATTCTTGACGAACGTATCTTTTCTTTTATGTACACTGAGAGCATATGCACCAAGACAAATTCCTTGTGTGTATAATCACACTTGGCCATCTATTCTATTCTATTCTATTCTATTCTATTCTATTCTATTCTATTCTATTCTATTCTATTCTATTCTATTCTATTCTATTCTATTCTATTCTATTTTCTCCCAGGTATTTCAAATAGATTTGCATGGCTCGTCTGAACAAATGCAATGCCAAGCCACATAAACACAGCCGTTAATAACCTAAGGCACCCAGGACCACAGTAAAAACAATAATCCATATAATAAAAAAATAACTATGTACTGCAAGCTGAAGAAAACAAAAAAATGTGCCTGGAGTTTTAAAGAATAATAATGTTGAGATCACACTTCCTAATAAGATAAAGGCCATTATTTGCAAATTGTAATGACTAGGTTCACATATGTCAATATAAAACAAATTACAGTTTGGTTTATTGCAATATATGAACCTGGACCCACTGCCAAGACAAAATTGCCAAAAAAGGGGCATGTTTTGTCTTAAACCCACTGATAAGACTATGCACTAGATGGTACCTAAAGCCATGTTCACTGATACCTTCCAGATGTTCCAAAAACCTCCCACAATTCCTTACCATGCTGTGGAGAAGAGGAGAATTAAACATTAAGCTAGTTTGTTGTATTCCCAGATTGTATATATTGTTTCTCTGTGATTTGTTGGATTATGGCTGTTTTATGCTTACCTTAATTATGTGTTTTAATCTGAATTGACAAAAATGGAAATTGGCTGCTGCTCAGAATTAGCTTGGATTGGGGTGGTTTATAAGTCAACATTTCTAGTCAAGTTATTTTTGTTGTTTTTATTTTAATGAGCACCACTTATTAATATATAAGAACTTAAATTATCCAAATAAATGCATATAACATGATATTCTATGGAATTTGGAAGTTATCTACTCTGCCCAAGTCCAAACAAAGTTTCAATTATTTTGTACATTGTTTCATCAATTGATTGCCTCTTCAGTAATATAAAGATTAGAATTGTTTGATAAAGAAATCCTTTGGCAACAGTCTCTTAATTAACTCAAATACACAAAATTAAGATTGTTGCAAAGTTGTTGTTTCATTAATGAACTCTAAAGCCCAGTACCAATAAACAACCAGGCAATTAAAAGTCAAATGTCTGCAAGCAAGCAACCAAGCTCAGAGAGCACTAAGGACTTCACAGTTCGACACTGAGCTACAGATATTCTCTTCTGTTGGAACTAGCAGTTACCAAACATTCATGGAAATGGGGCTGTTTTACAGGTCTACAGGAAGCTTCCTATTTCTGGATTTAATGTAAAAAAGCAGCAATCCAAAAATAAATAAAAACCTAACATAACTATTTGTCAAGATTCCCCTTATATCATTAGAATGTACCTATGAGGTTGCAGAAACCAAACTAATACTGCATCATATTTTTTAGTGATTTCAGCAGTCATTCTGGATGTTCAATTAAATATTTATTTTATAAAGTCCTGGCTTCCCCATGGAAAAAAAACCCTGCAATTCACAGTACAGTAGCCTAGTTCTAGTTCATACAGAGGTCAGGTAATGTAAGCAACTGATGGATTCAAGAGCTTCTGAATGTGTTCTATTGTTTATACCATTGCCAATATCTCCCACAGTGGAGAAACCTGTTTCTAATTAAACAGCCATGCCACAAAATGAGATGCAGAGGAGGGCAAAGATCAGAGGTGGGTTCCTACAGGTTTGGACTGATTCGCCCGAACTGGTAACAACCCGCTGGTGATGTCACGGAGCCGGTTCGGTCGGTGCCGGTCCGTGGATGCAGCCATATTTTTTTTGGTTTTTTGGGGGGTGGGTTGGAATTTTTTTAAAAAAAATTTCTTCTGCGCATGGGCAGAAGCCAAGTTGCCAGCACTGCGCATGCGCCACCATCTTGTTTTCAGCTTTTTGGGGGGGAAATTTTTTTTGAATTTTTGGCACTGCACATGCGCGCATGCGCGGCCACGAGGTGCGGCCATGCAGTGCAGGAGGAAGTGAACTGGCAGCAAGGTAAGTTAGAACCTACCCCTGGCAAAGATGCCTTTGGCTTTGCTTTCCTACAGTTGAGTGTCCTAAAGGCCACTTACTTTTATAAAACTACAAAGCTTTTTGCTTTCTTTTGGCCAAATTATCATAACTGGAAATAAGATTGTACTCTCTTTCCATAAAAGAAAGGAATTAGGATAAAGAAACTCGGGGCTTTCTATGTGCAAAGCATATGCTTTATCACTTTATATTATCTTCTACTATAAATTCTTTCCTTATTGCTTGAATTGTATTAGTTGGATTGTTGCATAACAAGTTCTAAGAAATTTGGAAAGGAGAAGAGGAAAATGGGATATGATTTCATTCAGCTAATTTCTCTTTAAGACTAGCAAAATCCAGCATTGCCTTACCATCTCAGGATGGTTTACTATAGTGGTCAAGGTAACTTTGTAATTCAAGTTGTTCCTGAATACTGCATTAGTTTTGGCCTAATATAACTTTAATCAGGGTCTTTAAAAGGGATGCGGTGGCTCAGTGGCTAAGACGCTGAGCTTGTCGATCAGAAGGTCGGCAGTTCAGCAGTTCAAATCCCTAGCACCGCATAATGGAATGAGCTCCCGTTACTTGTCCCAGCTTCTGCCAACCTAGCAGTTCAAAAGCACGTAAAAAATGCAAGTAGAAAAATAGGGACCACTTTGGTGGGAAGGTAACAGCGCTCCGTGCGCCTTCGGCGTTTAGTCATGCCAGCCACATGACCACAGAGACATCTTTACACATGAAATGATGTCTTTAATACTGCACTAACTCTGGAAGATTATGATACATTATTCACCAATAATTATAATGCTATGTTACATTAGCAAGTTCTAGAACCATAGATAAACAAGTATACCCTTGTTTGGAAAAGTAATGTGTACACATACAGTATAGCAGGAAGAATTATATGGACTTTCTCCGTTTTCACTGTTTGAATAGAAGAGGTACATATATTGTACAGCATTATGCTCTTAGTATAGCTGTTTCAAACTTGTCCAAATATGTTGGTCTTTAATGTATGGCCAATATGAACTTTTGTCCACCTAACTGAGAATTTATTTATTTGGCTTTTATCCTGCCTTTATTACTTTATAATTACTTTATAAAGTAATTCAACATAATATTTCTTCCTCCTCTGCTTTTTCTGCTCAACAACCCTGTGAGGTGGGTTGGACTAAGAGTGACTGGCCCAAGGACATGCAGCTGCTTTTCATGCCTAAAGTGGGATTAGGAATCACTGTCTCCTGATTTTTAGGTCAGCACCTTAACCACTATACTAAAGTAGTATGAAGAGACCCAAAGTCCAACACATCCAGATTTCACTGTTATGGAGGTTGCTTTATCGCAATCAGCAATATTCTATAGCACACCGAGAATATTTAAAAAGAGGTATAAAAAATATAGGGAGGAGGACACAAATATAAATTGCTACTCAAAATCTGAGATTGATGGATCTGTAAATGCTGCAATATTATAAGCACTTTATTCCTCTGCCCCACCTGGCAGCTAATTGTATAATTCAACAGGCCTCCTAAGAAGGAAGTGCCTTGCCTGAAAACGTGCCTAAGCATCTTGCCAAGTACAAATTCAAGATATGTCAACAACATAATGGCCCTGGAATGACATAAATCTTTTTGCGAAATTAAGTCTGACATTAATGTATAATTCAAGCAGGAAAATAATTCAAATGCAACCATACTGTGTTAGGCATGCTCAATCCTAGGGATGCTGACCAACTGTTAACAACTTTGAACCTAATTTGGGGTTTATTTGATCTTGGTATACCAACAGAGACACTGTTGGACTTGAGTTTCCAGTTTCTGAGGGAGAAATAGATTACTACCGGTACTTAGCAGGAGGGCACTAACTTGAAACCCAAGATATAGTATCACTTTTACATTTGATCTCACCAAGCACTTACAATATCATGGGATTTCTTCATAGTACCTCTTTTTCAACTTTGACTAAAGTAAACTCAAAGTTCTTACACATTCATGCTCTGAATAGAAAGATCCAAGATAAATGCATGTACTGTAGATTCTGTTCACCCAATATTCTGTTCAAGATTGACCACTGCGGCAACAGAGAAAGAAATGCTCCTATTACTTCTTCAAACACTCAATTCACCTGTTGAATTAACGCTTAGTTGTAGCTTTCCTAATATGGCACTCAGACTCATTCATTCTTCTGTTCTTCTTCTAAAGTATTTAGCTAGTCCTCCTAATTTTGCATCAATCAGATACTCGATAATCACCCTCTCAACTCCTAAATCTAGATCTTTAAGAGAAATATTGAACAATATACTATGGCATTTTAATTTACACATGATGTGGATCCATTGTCTACTTTCTTTTTGCAGTCATTCAGCCAATTATTAATCCAGCTAACAGATGTATAATCTAGTCCATACAGCGTACAATGTTATAAATGAGGATATTAAGATATTTTTTCATACATTTTGGTAAAACCAGAGTACATTATGTGCATGACATTCCCCAAAACTATTGCACTAGTAATTCTTTTAAAAAGGAGATAAAAAGAGATAATTAACAGGCTGTTTGTTTATTTTTATTTCTAAGTGCAACAAATACTGTATGTTAGTTAACAATCTACTCAAGAACCTTGTTCAGTATAGACATGAAGCTGACAGGTTTATAATTTCTCAGGTCCTTTTTCTTCACTTTTTGAAAGATAAAGAAAATACTTGGTCTCCTCCAAGGACTTCATCAGTTCTCCAGAAGTTCTTATAGATTACAATTACTTGTTCTGCAATCATCTTCAGGAGTTCCTGCAGTACCCTAGACTGTAATTCATCTGGCCCTGGAGCCTTGAATTCCTTAAAATAGGCTTTGATTGTCCTTGTCAATCCTGAGCTACAGCTCTCTCCTTCCACTGATACAGTAATGGCCATTTATATCCTTTCCCAGAAAAGACAGGTGTAAAGTACCAGAAAAGGCAGCGGTATAAATTGCATAAATAAATAAGAATCTTGCTTTGACTTATAATCAGCAAACCACAAAGGTTTTTACAGCATGTTATCCCTGCTTAAAAGTGGGTCATGGAATTCTGCACCGTGTTGAAAAACAGCCTCATGTGCTACCCCAATTAGGTTATCGAAACATAGATGTTTGTGTTAAGATATGTCAATTATGAAGTTCTGATGGTGTGTGTGTGTGTGTGTCCCCCTGCAGTCATGTGACTGCATTTTGGCCACTCAGCACCCATCCCACAATTATTGCCGTTTGCAGCATCCCATGGTTACATGACCACAATTTATAACACTTCTGGCAAAAACAGGCATTTACTTCTAGTTTTCAATGAAAATGCCCCATTGCAAACAACAGGTTGCTGAACGACCACTGCAAAAAAGATCATAAAATCAGGTCAGTCAAATGATGACATGCTTTATGACCATCCTGACTTACTGTACATCTGTAATTGCCAGGGTCAGTTATGGTCATCAGTTGAGGACTACCTGGACAGTATGTTAGAATTATACTGGTACTGGAAATATAGTACCTAATTTAGAATTAGAAAGTATGTGGTGCTTTTAGATCGCACCAGTTATACTTGATGTTGTGAAGCATGAAATAACAGTGAAATTCCAAAGAACGGAGAAACAGTTGTCAATGACACAGAACAAAACGACTTGTGAAAAATAACTACATTTTATAAGGCAAGCACTGTAAGCGAACAATCAATCTCAGAGGATCATACAATTTGCCAAATAGTAACATATCTTACTAGCTGATACCTGTGCTTCGCTACAAAACTATTTGGTGGGGCTTGATAAATTGACAGTTAAAGCTTGAAAATTAATGAGTAGTTAAAAAAGGGACTCTATTATTTCATTACAGATGGTAAGCTAAGTTTCTGTTACAGATGAAGACATTATTTGCATAGCATACACTTTCAATTCGTCCCTTAGATGAATTGCTCAGGACCTCCCTGTAAACAACATTCCTGGTTTTGCTCTCTGGCTGGAGGATGACCAGGCTGTCAGGTGAACTGACTCTGGAGCATGCCACATAGAACTGGCCATGGGAGAAACAGGCAGTTTCCCTTACTTGTGTTTTCCTAATGGCATCTGTAAATATTTTCCTGTGTTTTTTGTCTCTTTTCCCTTTAACTGGTGTTAGAGTAGAAGGAATAGATTCGTAAACTGCTCTGCTTGTGTTTTGCATTTGGATCAGATTTCTTTTCAGGTGGGGAGGGAGGAGTAGAACTCCTTAGCATCAGAGCTTGTTAATATTAATATAAGAAATACTCATGCTGCGATGGTCATTTTGAAAGATCCTTTCTTAGTGAGCACCTAGAAGCCAAGAGGAACATACTGTACGTGGCAAATTTCAAGTTTGTAGGCTTTACGGTTCTGGAGATTTCATGATTAATGCATGAGTGGTTTTCGCTTTTATATATATAGATTTTACAAAAAGTTACAAATACTTTGTGCATAATATCACACATGCACTGAATATTGATAGTACCGGTATTGCTTTTTCCACAGCTTAGCAATGGGATGGAAGAAAAGCACTCTGAGATTATGGGGTATGGGTAATTATTTTGTACACATTTTACCAAACTATTTTATTAAACCTTTGATTAATCTGTCAGACAAAAAGCAGACATGTATACACTGCTTGTAGTTTGTTTCTGCTATATTTGATCCAGACTACAGATTGTCTCATGTTGGATAACCACAAATCTTGTTTTCTGTTTCCTGCCCAGAAGTGATTGTCATTATTGAATCATTTGTATGTTAAAGTAGGTCAATTTTGTTTTCCTCTTCTCTCAAATCATCATTTCTAGGCAGTTGTGTTTCTGGTTTTTCATAACAATCACAAATACACAAAGATATTTTCAGCCTCAATGTTGTTTATCATGAAAATAATTTTTATGCTTTTGGAGTTCCAGATTTTTCACTGCAGGGCAGCTCTGTATAGCTAATCCTTTCAAAATAAAGTAAGCATGAAAATGAAGACTCTACGTAACAATCACAAGACAGCCAGATGGTATATTTCCAAATGGGAAACATTTGACCTTAAATATTGGAGACATGACAAAATGTTCTGTGTCTGCTATCAGAAGCTATAAACCAATTCTGGACAACCATTTGTAGAAAGTGATGTCAATATATATCATTCCAGTGAGAGTGTATAACCAGGAAATTACATAAAACGTGATATGAAATCAAAATTTATGTATTATTTTATTTATTTGTCTATTTTTCACTTCTCCCTCAGATAGGGATTCTGGGTGGTGTGCAATAAAATGTTAAAATATAAAACAACGTATATAAACGTATATTTTTTAAACATCTTTTTAAAAAATTAAGAGAAGGCAAGAGATTAAAATTAGTTAAAAAGTGAAGGAGAGGTCTTTTCAGGAGACTAATCAGCTTTTTCGGAAGGCCAGGAGAGTGAGGGCCTGCTTCATCTCCATGGGAAGAATATTCCATAGGGTAATATTCCATAGGTAACAGAAGAGAAGGCTCTCTTCCTAGTCCCTGCCAATTCTTTAAGTGACAAAGTCTGCAACATACATTCCTTGCCTGACCAGGTAGGACGGGCTGATGCAAAGGGACAAAGACAGTTCTGTAGCTAGCTGGGCCCCATGCCATGTAGGGCTTTATAGGGCACAACCAACACCTTGAATTGGACCCAGAAGCAAACCGGTATCCAATGCAGCTCACAGAGCAGAGGTGTTGCATGTGTGTGTCTTTGGGTGCCTAAAATAGCCCACGCGGGCTGCATTTTGTACCAGCTGAAACTTCTGGATACTTTTCAGAGGTAGCCCCATGTAGACTACATTGCAATAGTCCAAACAGGAGATGACCACAACATAAGTGACTGAGTGGAGAGCCTCCCTATCCAAGAAAAGGGCGTAACTGGCATACAACACAAAGCTGAGCAAAGGCCCTTCTAGCCACAGCTGTCATCTGCTCTTTGAGGAAGAATCATGAGCCCAGGAGGACCCCCACGTTACGCACCGGGTCTGTCGGGAGTAGTGCAACCCCATCTAAGACCAAAGATGATAAATTCCTGGATACAGAGGGGACCATCCACAGCTACACCATTTTACCAGGATTCAGTTAAAGTCTGTTGTTCCCCATCCAGGCCCCTGCAGCCTCCAGGCACCACAAAAGGATGTCCACTGCATCGCTCACTTCACCCGGTATGGAAATATATATTATCAGTGTACGGGTAATACCTCATCTTGCAATGATAGACGATCTCACTCAGCAGTTTCATGTAGATGTTAGAAAGGAGCAGAGAGAGCTCGGAGCCTTGTGACATCCCACAAAGCAGGGGTCTAGAGTTGGACTCCCTATCAACACTGATTGGGACTGACCTCAGAGGAAGGAAGTGAACTATTCACCTCCAACTCTTCCCAAAAGGAAGACGAATAAGTCTTCCCAAAAGGATACCATGGTTGATGGTATCAAAAGCTGCTGTGATGTCAAGAAGTTCAAGGATGGATGCACCGCCCCTATCCTGCTCCCGCCAGAGATAATCCATGGATGCAACCAATGCCATTTTGGTACTACAGGATCAAATCGTTCCCAGATAACTGGGTAAGTCTGCTTCCTTGGCATCTCCAAAGGACTTGTATCACATTTGGTATCCAACTGGGAATGAATGAAAATTCCTCTGCGAGGACTTCCGGTTGGCGTTTTATAAGGATTACTTATAAAATAATCCTTGACTACACTGTTTGTTTAACGATGATTCAAAGTAACAAGGGCCTTGGAAAAAGTGATTTATGACCTGTCCCCGAAGTTCTGACCATTGCATTGACCCCACAGTTACCTAACTGCAATTTGTGTACTTGGCAAATGGCTAACATTTACAATGGGTTGCAGTGTGTCGTGGTCAACAATCACAATTTGCAACTTTCCCAGCTGATCTCCAAAAAGCGATGTCAATTGGGAAAGCTAGATTTGCTTAATGACTGGGGTAAAAATGGTCATAAAAATGGTCATAAAATCATGTCTGGTCATGTGATGACTTGCTTACTAACTACATCAGGTAGTCCAACCAAGGAGTATCCCATATTTGCTCAGCTTTATATTGTCACAAAGTGCCTTTGGATTTTTTTCTGCATTGCGAGTATGTGATTAGCATTCTGGAACTCAATCGTGATAGAACTACCCACAATGGAGAAGTCAATGTGGTGGGCAGGACCATGGATTGAAGTCCTGTCCTTTCGTATGTGCACATGAACCCTTCTTAGGCGATTTGCCTGGGGTCAACATTTTAATTCTCTTTCAATAGTTAAATTTAAATGGATCGATAATATGTTTCATGGAAACTTTGAACTTTAGCAGCTGCTTTTAATTTTAAGTTAATTTAATTAATTTTAAACAATTTATTTTAATTAATGCTTGTGCATTTTACTGATTCATTAAAATGTCTATCTTTGCCTTTAACATTAAGCTTGCTTGGAAACGCCTATTTTTTAAGGCATAGAAATAAATAAGGCAAATACCTCTCCCCATAAAGCACCATAAAGACAAAAAAACCAATACAATCCTAGGCTGCGTTAATAGAGGGATAGAATCAAGATCACGTGAAATATTAGTACCACATTACAAAGACTTAGTATGGCCACACTTAGAATACTGCATCCAATTTTGGTGACTACAATATAAAAAAGATGTTGAGACTCTGGAAAGAGTACAGAGGAGAGCAACAAAGGTGATTAGGGGCCTAGAAGCTAAAACATATGAAGAACAGTTGCAAGAATTGGATAGGTCTAGTCTACTGAAAAGAAGGACTAGGGGAGATATGACAGCAGTGTTCCAATATTTGAGGGGCTGCCACAAAGATGAGGCGGGCAAACTATTTTCCAAAGCACCAGAAGGCCAGACAAGAAGCAATGGATGGAAACTAATCAAGGACAGAAGCAACCTAGAACTAAGGAGAAATTTCTTAATTGTGAGAACAATCAACCAGTGGAATGGTTTGATTTCAGAAGTTGTGGGTGCCCCATTACTCGAGGCTTTCAGGAAGAGACTGGACAGCCATTTGTTTTAAATCGTATAGAGACTCTCCTGCTCCAGCAGGGGGTTGGACTAGATGACCTCCAAGGTCCCTTCCAACTCTGTTATTCTATATATTATTCTCCTGCCATTTCATAAACACAGCCAAGGATCTGGCACATAGACAGTCTGCCTTTCTTTCCCCGGGAAACTTAAGAGGACTTAACCAGCAGTCTCCCATGACCTGTAGCCCCGCGTAGCTACAACACCGTGTTCGCCCACCGAAACAGAATTCTAAATGCCCCGGAAAGGACGGGGATTATGGGCAGAAGAGAACCGCGTCTTCGAGGCGACCTTCTCCCCGCCCACCAAACGTAAGACTGTACCCGGAGCTTCACTTCTTTATTGCGGCTTCCCGGTTGCCTAGCGACTGGAGGCCTCGGTTCCTTGCCTGCTCTGGCCGGCGACGCGGTAACAAAAACCGGAAGGGCAGGAATGCTGCTGCTGCTGCAGCTATCGCCTTTGCCGCCGCCCTCTGGGTGCCGGCCGCCGCGGGAGACCATAAGCGTCTCGGGTAGCTTCGGTCTCCCCCAGTTCTGCAGAGACGAGGGATTTGGGTGTCTGTTCGCCCCTCGTCCTCCGCTGCCTTTCGTCCCCGGGAGCGCGGCGCAAGGGCCGCTATAAGTAGCAGCCAGCAACGCACCCACTTCGAGCAACGCGGTGCGTGAGGGAGCCCGGCGGGTGCAGGACGTGGGGGAAGGTAGCTCGAGGGGTTTACGCGAGGGATCCGCCGCCTAATGAAAGAAAAGGGAAATTCGCCAAAAGGGTTTGGAATGTTACCTGGCACAGGGGTAACAATGCTAGCCTACCTTACAAGGTTGTTGGTTTTCTTTAATAAAAAGAATGAAGTATTTGAACTTTATCACAAAACGGCAAGCACCTATGAATACACATGGAGAAGTCACATGGGGCTCAGACCCAGGTAGGCAGCCTCTGAACCTCCTTTTTGCTGCCCATCTGATCGTGTTTGGATGGCGGAGTTTTGCAACATTTTGAGGCACGAACCTTGCAGGTTTTAGTAACAAAAGGGTATGTTGAGTTGAGCTGGAATCCTAACGGCGCCGGGATGTGCTGTATCCACGTTGCTTTTTTTTATTTTTATTTTTTATTTATTTTATTTCGTCAAGCATGTATTAGATAACAGATATAAGTATAAACATGATTATGAATACAAGTAATGGATACGAATAAAAGGGAATATTAGGACAGGGACGGTAGGCACGCTTTACAGACCTCTTAGGAATGGGGTGAGGTCGACAGTAGACAGTCTAAGATTAAAGTTTTGGGGGGTTGTGGAAGAAACCACAGAGTCAGGTGGTTTCTTCCAATGCATTCCAGGCATTGACCACTCTGTTGCTGAAGTCGTATTTTCTACAATCGAGTTTGGGTTTACCTTAAGTTTGTATCTATTGTGTGTTCGTGTTTTCTTTTGTATAATTTTTATAGAAAAAGAATTTTGGACAGGAATTAAAAACTACAGAAACATAAAGAAAAAATTGGAAGGGAAAAGACATAAAATGATGAAAAAGTGAAAAGGAAGTGAAAAAAGAAAGAAAAATATTTAAAGAAGCCACTTCCAATCTTCTTTGCAGCACTTGCAAACATAGTTATTACCATTTCCACTCTCCCAAATGATGTAACATGGTTCCATTCTTCCCATAAACTACCCTTTTTAATCAGTAAATTCCCATATCATAACTTTTATCCATTTTCAGCAAAAAAAAAAAATCTGTAAAGGGTTTCCAGTTTTTTATAAAATTCCTTCCTAAACAGGTCAATTATAGCCATTTCAGTAAATAAATTGCTTTCTAACCTCAGATTTTTTTATACTCTCCTATCTAAGGACTAATTAGGTCTGACCTTCTAAAGACCAAAGAAAAACAAAGCAAAATTCTTGCCCTTATTGGTGGCATCATCTCACTTAATTGCAGCCCTCAGGCCCTTCCAA
This sequence comes from Thermophis baileyi, assembly GCA_003457575.1. Lineage (NCBI taxonomy): Eukaryota > Metazoa > Chordata > Lepidosauria > Squamata > Dipsadidae > Thermophis > Thermophis baileyi. The sequence continues at coordinate 1,850,408 of QLTV01001992.1, forward strand.
ATGCTAAGTATAGTCCACTTTGGATAGCGAGACGAGCAGCATATAAATTTAATAAATAAAAATAAGTAAGTGGAAATGTATTTGATGGTTTGGAATATGTAAGTCCAGCTATTATGATATGTAAACCATACCTTGTGGTTTATCAAGGTGAGTCTAGTCTTTTCAAGAAGCTATAGTTAAAACAAACCATGGAATAGAATAGTGTTTGAATCCAGTCAGAGTCACAACTTTCACTGAACTAAATAAGATTGATACTCAAAATACAGCATGCAGGTAGTTCTCAAGACTATTTTTTTAGTGACAGTTTGAAATTACAGTGGCACTGAAAAAAGTGACATGACCGTTTTTCACATGACCATTGCAGCATGTCCATAGTCATGTTGTCAAAATTCAGGCACTCAGCAACTGGTATGTATTTATGTTATTGCAGTGTTCCAGGGTCATGTGATCACTTTTGCGACCTATTGACAAGCAAAGTCAATTGAGAAGCCAGATTCACTTAACCGTGTTAACTAACTTAACAATTAGGTTGATTCACTTAACAACTGTGGCAAGAAAGGTTGTAAAATGGAGCAAAACTCACTTAACAACTGTCTTACTTAGCAACAGAAATGTTGAGCTCAGTTATGGTCAAGGAGTACTGTATTGGGCTGTAGCCTAAAAATGCCAGATGTTAAAAAAAAAGACGTGATTAGCTGCAGAAAATAATGTACTACCGCTGCTTAAGCATACTTTTTACTGCAGTGATGGTGAACCTTTTTTGGTCCAGGTGCCAAAAGGGTGTGTGTGACGCGCGCTAGTGCGCGCGCGTGCCCACACCCATTCCCTCCCCCCACGCATGCGTACACCCCCCCGCGCTGCCCCCTGCGCCTGCGCACAACCCCCACCGCTGCCCCCGCGCATGCACACAGGCCTCACTGAAGCCTCCGGAGGGCGAAAAC
>QLTV01001992.1:1858282-1937729 GCA_003457575.1 Thermophis baileyi
TCACACCAGACATCCCAAGAATATTGCTACACTGAAACAGTTTTGTGAAGAGGAGTGGTCCAAAATTACTCCAGATCGTTGTGCAGGTCTGATCTGCAACTACAGGAAACGTTTGATTGAGGTTATTGCTGCCAAAGGAGGGGCAACCAGTTATTAAGTCCAAAGGTTCACATACTTTTTCCTCCCTGCACTGTGAATGTTTACATGTTATGTTCAATTAAACCATGGCAACATCTAATGTTTGTGTAGTATTATTTTAAGCAGACTGTGTTTTTCTATTGTTGTGACTTAGATGAAGTTCAGAGCACATTTTATGACCAATTCATGCAAATCCCAAGGGGTTCACATACTTTTTCTTGCAACTGTATATATACAATCAATGCCCAATTATTGCCCACAAAAATGGAAATGGTATGAAGCCAGGCCTAGCAAGCTGAAATAATATTTTAGGGTACATGAGCTTGGCTGGACTTTTTATTTGTTATTGGAGGTTCTTTTTTGTGTCTCTTGACACTTTATGTTCAGCACAGAGTGACCAACCTTGTCTGAGTATTGACGTGGAATGTCCTTCCTAAAAAAGTACACGCAGTGCCAGTTATGATACCTTTGTTGATCTCAGGAAAACAATTATTTTTATGGCCCAGATATTTCAACATGTTTTATTGCTAGTTTAGTATTTTATTTCCTCCAAAGGTTTGGGGCTAGGGTTGATGTGAATAGTAATCCCCTTTATCCAGGGAGCATCAGAGCTGGGAAAGTTATGTTAGCGCCTTGCAAGAAAGATTTAATGAGATAGTCTGGGGGTTCTGTGTTTTTACTGATTTTGATTATTTTGTCTTGTTGTGTGGAATCTAGATATAGGCATAGATATATAAAATATTTCAGTAAGTATGGATTTGTTAAACAATTTAGATCTGTTTTATAAATAGGCTAAATGCTTTAAATTGCTTTCTCCAGTACTTGCAACTTTATTAGTTAATGTTCTATGTTATTATAATATTTACTTTGGGATGCCAATACTACAGAAAGTGTTTTGTTGCTAAACAAAATCATAGCTGTCATTTGATAAAATATCTCTTTCCCCTTTTGCTTAACTATATATCTAAGATTTTGATTTGAATTATTTGCCTACAAAAGAAGGGAAAATTATAGCTACTGTATGTTTAATACAAATACTTTTTTCATTATTCTATAAAATATTTACTTTTTTCCCCAATACAGATTTTTTTTTAAAAAAAAGTAGTGATTTTTTTACATTTTCAAATGAAAGCAAAATATTTCATTGCAGATTTACAGGTAGATAATGGCAAACTCCCGAGGATCTCTTGTGTTCCAAAATGGTAAGTATTTTAAACCAGGGTCAATTAAATTCTTTTTTTTAATCTTAAAATGATTTATTGTTTCTTTTTAGAAAACATGATACTTTTAGTCTACTCTAATCTAGCATTTCCAGATAAATATATTTGTAGCTCTTAACTGAGGCAGACAACTCACTCTTTTTTTTATAAGTGAGTGGGATAAAGAGAGGGACTCAAAGATAAGTGGTATGAGAACATGAAATTCTCCTAAATTACTATTTGCTACATCTGATCAAGAAATACACTGCAGACTGGTACTTGGTAGAAAACATCTGTGAAAGCTGTAGAAACGATACACAAATGCCATGATGAGTCTATACCTACAAAGATCATATTCCATATGACACTCTATGGAAGCAAAAGTTGGATTGTGAAGAAGCAGAATTGAATACTTTGGGCACTTTTTGAAACTTGCTGTTAGAGAAGACTCCTGAGAATACCATGAACAGCCAAGAAAACAAACCAATGGATCATTGAGCAAAATCCAGCCAGTGTTCCCACTCAAGGCACAGATGCCCTGGCTCAAATTATCCCACTGTGAACACAGTATGCACAGACCTAACTCTCTGGAGAAGCTCTAATGCTGGAAAAAGTGAAAGAAAGAAGACCAGAAAGAAGGAAAGAATGACCAGCAGCAAGATAGACTTACCATATTTTTCGGACTGTAAGACGCACCGGTGTATAAGACGCACCAAGATTTCGAAGAGGTAAGTAAGAAAAAAAAGTTTGCCCGTTTTCACCCGTTTTTGCGAAAAACGGGGCGCGCAGAGGGTTTGGGAGGCCTGCAGAGTGCTTCTGTAGGCTGGGGGAAGGCAAAAATGCCCCCATTTTTGCGAGAAATGGTCCATTTTTCGCAAAACCGGGGGCGTTTTTGCCTTCCCCCAGCCCCCAGGAGCACTCTGCAGGCCTCCCAAACCCTCTGCACACCCCGTTTTTTGCAAAAACGGGCCCATTTTTCGCAAAAATGGGATGCAGGGGCGGGGCTTTGGGAGGCCAAAAATGGCTGTATTCAGTGTATAAGTCGCACCAACATTTCCACCCTCTTTTAGGGGGTAAAAAGGTGCGTCTTATACTCTGAAAAATACGGTAGTTACAGCAGCAATGAGTACATTGTTGGAAGATTTGAAAGATTGTTATGGAGGAAATCTGTCTATGTGAATCCAAAGAGTTAACAACAGCTTGATGGCACAAAAAATAATCAATGTCTGAACCAAAATAATAATAAGTAGAAATTATTAGCAAAGTATTTTTCTATTGAATATAGTCATGAGGTTATAATTGGTGCCAGGGGTGAAATTCAAAATTTTTCCCTACCGGTTCTGTGGGCGTGGCTTGGTGGGCATGGCAGGGGAAGGATACTGCAAAATCCCCATTCCCACCCCACTCCAGGGGAAGGATACTGCAAAATCCCCATTCCCTCCCCACTCCTGGGGGAAGGATACTGCAAAATCCCCATTCCCTCCCCACTCCTGGGGGAAGGATATTGCAAAATCTCCATTCCCACCCCACTCTGGGGCCAGCCAGAGGTGGTATTTGCCGGTTCTCCGAACTACTCAAAATTTCTGCTACCAGTTCTCCAGAACCTGTCAGAACCTGCTGAATTTCACTCCTAATTGTGGCATATTTTTCTTGGATGATGATTTTGAGAAAGACATATGTTCTTTTTTATCTTTTTTATGGCCCGTTGGAATTTACTGTAATTATTCTTAATAAAACATATTTTGGTAGATAAGTACATTTGGGATACAACATTTGCTATTTTAGGTTAGAGAGAAATTGAACAAACTGAAATACCTATTTGGAAATGTTAAAGCTGAAACGTGTATAAAAGAATCGATAGCTAAGACAGTGATAGCAATGGTAGTATAAGATCTGTTTCTTTAATAAAACAATCTTTTGCTTTTGGAAGATTATTTCTTGCCTAAGACCCTTTATTTCTAAAGAGATTAAATTTCCTTAATAAATTAAAAAAAAATATAGTACTGAAATCTCTAAAAGCCAGCTTGCCTACTCTTACTAAATGCCTGAAAGGTTCTTTGTATGGACTACATACAAGATCACATACAAAGTGCAAGAACACTACCCTTGAAGATTTTCCACACTACTTTAATATACCATGGCTGATGTTTAGGAGTTTCACATAAAACTATTGATATAGAAACAGATTCCTACAAGTATAATGTTTAAAACTACCCATGATAGGTAGTTTTAAACATTATACTTGTATAATGTTTAAAATATACTCATATATTATGAGTATATCGACAGCAATGGCTGCTGCCCCACAATTCCTAGTCGTACCATAACTAATTGTAACGATTTACTACTTATTGATTTTACAGTAGATAATGTTGAAACCGCACTACGTAACCTAAAGCCATCTCTATCTATTGGTCCTGATGGATTATGTGCCTACTTCTTAAAAAAGCTTGCCACTGCCATAGCTGAACCTCTATGCACAATCTATGAGGTATCTTTCAGAACCAGCTCCTTGCCTGACCTATGGTCATTAGCCACAGTCATACCTATCTTTAAAAAGGGAGACCCTAGTCTAGTAGAAAATTACAGACCATTCTCCATAGAGGGTGGAGGTTAGGCATGGGTTGTCCTCGTCCGTTCATCCTATAGGACTGAGTCTTTTCAAGCTGTGTAGCCCCGCCTCTGTTGCCAGGATTCCCAGCTTTACTCAGTCCTCAGACTAGGATGGACGTGTGGTTGCTAGCTCTTCTCTCTAATGAAAATCGCATTGGATTGCGTCGTTATCTATTTCACCTTAACCGTGAGTTCCCCAGCTGATTCCTTCTCCATCGGAATCGCTGGGTAGTTAGCGACTCAGAGCTTTGGCTTGAGCCGCCTGGGAGCCACCTGCCTCATTGCCTGTGGGTGGCCTTCGTTGCCAGTGGGGCTTTGCCTCAAGAGCTGCCGCCAGAGCTTCCGCGCTCCACCTCTCAGCTGAGAGGTTATCTGTAAACATGCTTGTCTGTGGGGCTTCATGCCTTCTGTGCAGAGGCAGCGGAGTGGCTGGAGGAGATTTCACGCTCCCTTTCAAACGTTCAGAAGCGTTATTAACGGCTTTCCATCAACTGCTGGGGCAGGAGGAGATCGTTGCCCAGCCAGTCAAGCCGTGGTCACTAGATGATCCTTTTTGGCCACCGGAGTTTCGCGCTCCACCTCCACAATGGCCAGGAAGCAGGCGGACTAACTTACTTAAGCTGGAGCTTGTGATCGCTCTCTCTGCCTCGCTTCCAGGGCGCTTGGCGCCATTTTGACTATAACTGCCCTTGCCGTGCCTTGCACCTTCGCGCATCGCGCTTTATTGCGCCGGCAGCCTCCCTGTAGCAGGCAAAGTACCTTAACTGGCAGGAGCCTTGCCATCGCGCCCCGGCTTCGCTTCCAAGGCGCCTAGCACCATTACTGATTGCTGCCCTTGTTGCGCTTTGCTGCCATCGCGTGGCGCGCTTAATTGCCCTTCCGGCCACCATTTTGTAGGACTGCCTTGTGGCAACAGATGCCATTTTGTCAGTGTTTCCTCTCCACGCTGATTCTGATGGAGTGCTGTGCATCTGTTGAGGGTCCTAACCCCTCACTCCTGCTTGGGTTTCTGATTTTCTTACGAAAGAGCCATTTTCAGACCATTCAGCAAAAGGCAGGGCGCTCTATATAAAAAAGAAAAAGAAAAAAAAAAGAAAACTATAATCATAAGGCAACAAGACAAGGAATCCAAATAATAAACAGCATAATACTTAGATCCTTGTAATCAAAAATGGCGGACTGTTCTCGGGCCGGCAAGGCAGATAGGTCCAAGAAAGGTGGCAAAAAGAGTAGCAAATCAAAGGCTACTTCTAAGGCTGAGGCTCAGTCGGGTAGGCACTCTAGTACCCGCACAGATACCCATAGCCTCCATTCTTAGCCTAGGGGCTCCAAGGCTGCTGAACGCGATGAACGTCGCAGGAACAGAACTCTAGAAAGACTGTGCGCCCAATCCAGCAAAGCTGCTGAGTCACAGCCCATCCCTTCTCAGGGACCCAGTGAACATGCCCCAATGCCCCTTAATCCAGCATCAGGGATTGCACATGATCAAATATCCCTGGATCATCATGACATCAATGTAGACCAGTCTGAAATCTGGGGACATTGGCTCAGGCAGTCCTTCCAGACCAGGTCCGCCGGCCACATTTACGCCGACTGCGGCAGGCCTATGTGACTCTGAACAACCAGGTCCCTCTGGGCAACAAGGCCTGTCTGTACCCGCAGACATGCAGTCGGTGATTGAGGCCGCCATTAAAAAGGGCATTGCGGAAGGCATACAACAATTAGGCAGATCAGCCTCAGTCTATTCAGACGCGCCTTCTCAATTGGTCGAAGACGGGGGTCCATGGCCCAGGGACTAGCACCAGGGTAACTGGCTACATCTCCTCAGATCGCTCCATTAGCTCCCGTTCAGATTTATCAGAGGAAGGCCAGTTGGGTCTTGACCTTTCTGAGGATGAGGGCATGACTGCTGACCCCCCCCCGGCGCTTTTTCAGCCGGCGCTCTTCAAATCTCTTCTCTTCAAGGCCAAGGCCTCCGCCAACCTTGGTTCATCTCCAGCTCCCATAGATACACTGCAGTCACATCCTGATCCATTATTTGCGGAACCAACGGCCGAGATTGACGTCATTCCATCGCCCCCAATTTTCCTGGATGCTGTTCGGTGCCAGTGGGCCACTCCCACCTCAGGCCCCATGCCATCGTCTCTGGATAAAAAATTCTTTAATGTGCAACAGGAGTTGGCAGCGTCTTTCCAATTACCTTCGGTTGATGCCCCAGTGGCGGTCATCCACTCGTCTACCATGTCAGGCAAACCGGAGGAGCTCCTCAAACCTGAGGACAGGAGGATGGAGCAAGCGCTCCTGAAAACACACCAGGCGGCTGCTTGGGCAGTTCGTGCGTCCACAACCGCCTCCTTTTTCAGTCGCACCTCGTTTATCTGGCTTCAGCAGCTCCAGGAAAGAATCCCGGCTTCTGATGTTCGGGCCCACCAGGACCTTAATAAACTCCTGGCTGCGGCCCAATTTTTGGCGGACGCCTCTCTCCAAGCCGCAAGTTTCGCCTCTCGGGCCATTGGGTCCGCCGTGGTATCCTGTCGGATGCACTGGCTCCGACAATGGCAGGCGGACACCCGCCATAAGTGGCGCCTGGCCTCGACACCCTTCAGGGGTCAACATCTCTTTGGGGAGGCCCTGGATCCAATCCTCATTGAATCCAGGGACAAAAGAAAGATTTTGCCCTCTTTCTCCAGAAAGGGTTCTTTTCGTTACACGCCTTACCAGCTGCGGTCCTTTCAGGCCCCTAAACCGGCAGTGGGTTTCCCCAGGCCTCAAGGTCAGTATGGGAGCAGGCAGAGACAAGGTCCAGACAGGTCAGGTAGGGGCAGGCAATACAAGCGGCCCTTTCAAGGCGGCGGGGGGCACCCCTTCAGACGCTCCAAGTGAGTCGCCGTCTGATCCTCCCATTGGTGGCCATCTGGCCCTATATGCTGACAGATGGGAGGAGATTACGTCAGACGCATGGGTCTGAGAGACCATTCAATCAGGTCTTTCCCTGGAATTCCTCTCCCCCCCCCGGCGGAGGTTTTTTATTCATTGCCCTGTGTCAAAAAACTCCGCCAAATGAGACCTCATGAATTCGGCCATTCAGCATCTTCTGGAGATCCAAGCCATCCAGAAGGTGCCTGAGGATCAACAAGGGCAGGGGTTCTACTCCATTCTTTTCGTAGTCCCCAAATCCTCGGGTGGGTGGAGAGCTATTCTCGACCTTAAATGTCTCAACCGTCATGTTCGCTACAGATGGTTTAAGATGCACTCTTTGGCAACAAACCTGGCCAGCGTCAGAAGGGGGGACTTTCTTGTCTCGATAGACTTCATGGAAGCTTACTTGCATATTCCAATTCGGCCATTACATCGCCAATACCTCAGATTTTGTTATGCAGGTGTGCACTATCAATATGCAGCCCTTCCGTTTGGTCTTTCCTCGGCCCCTAGGGTCTTTACCAAGGTCCTGTCAGTAGTGGTGGCTCACCTCAGGGGGGTTCCCGTGCGTGTCTAGTGTTACCTGGACGACATCTTAATTCAATCCCCATCTAGGCACCAAGCAGTGCGGGATGTCCAGGTAACCATTTCCACCCTCAGACACCACGGTTTTTCCATTAATTTGGAAAAAAGCCATCTCTCCCCAGTTACCCGCCTAACTCACCTAGGGGCCATTGTGGAGTGTAGGGTGTACCTTTCCCAGGAGCGCCAGGATAGCATCAGTAATATGGTATCCCTGATCAGACATCAGAGCAAGGTTCCCCTGAACCTTCTCTCCACGCTCCTGGGCAAAATGATCTCAAGCATATCAATCACCCCCTGGGCACGCCTACACTCCAGAGACCTTCAATGGTTCCTTCTCCCATTCCAGAGATCGGGACGAGCTTGCTCAGCAGTAAGGGTTCCAGTCCCGTCAGAAGTCCGTTGATCACCCCTCTGGTGATCATCGGCTGCTCTGACCAGGGGAGTCTCTTTCAGAAGCCGGAGAGACTCGTGGTCACCACAGATGCCAGTCTGTCAGGTTGGGGGGCTCACGCCCTGTTGACCATGGCCCAGGGCCGCTGGACCAAAGCGGAGACGGGATACAGTATCAACAGACTGGAGTTGCGAGCGGTTTACTTGGTCCTGAAGCAGCTACGACATCTGACGGCTGGCAAACATGTCCTGGTGAGCACGAAGGCCCACATCAACAGACAGGGGGGAACCAAATCCCGGTCCTTCATGTGGGAGGCCAAGAGACTGGGTCTTTGGGCAGAACGCCACCTACTGTCCATCGGCAGCGCATATCTCCGGGGAGTCTAATGTTCAGGCGGACTGGCTAAGTCGGACTATTATAGATCATGCAGAGTGGCACCTGCATCCGGACATCTTTCTAGAACTGATGAACCGTTTCGGTCTCCCGGAGGTCGACCTATTCGCCACCCCGGAGAATGCCCAGCTGCTGAGATTCTTCTCGAGATACCGGACCCAGGGCGCGGAGGGGACCCACGCCCTTCACTGCAAATGGCCTACCGGCTTCCTCTACACTTTTCCACCACTTCCTCTCCTGCCCAGAGTCATCAACAAAATCCTGGAGGAGAGAGCGGAGGTCCTTCTCCTGGCCCCTCATTGGCCCAGGAGCCTGGTTTGCGGACCTAATGTCACGGTCAACATCTGAACCCTGGCAGATACCTCACAGCGAGTCTTCGCTCAGCCAGGGGGCACTGGTACACCCGGATCCCCGGTGGTACTGTCTGACCGCTTGGCGCTTGAGCGGTGCGCTCTAAGACGCCAGAACATCTCCGCCAGGGCCATCAGGACCATTCAGGCCTCTAGGAGGCCCTCCACTGAACGCATCTATTCCGCCACCTGGAAGGCCTTCTGCGCATGGTATTCTACGAAGGGCTACTCACCTGTACATTTGTCAATTGGCAATATCATTGATTTCTTGCAAGAGGGACTGGACAAGGGGCTTTCCCCTAATACCATCCGGAGGCAGGTGGCGGCCTTGTCATCCGTGTTATCCTGTGGCTCCCTGGAGTCCCTATCTCAACACCCCACAGTAAGATTTATTCGAGGGGCCACGAATCTCTGCCCACCCGTCATCCACAGGTACCAAACCTGGGACCTGTCCAGGGTCCTTAACTCTCTTACGGCGGCGCCTTATGAACCCTTACGCGAGGCTTCTCTCTGTCACCTCACTTGCAAGGTAGCCTTCCTGGTGGCCATCACCTCTGCCAGAAGGATTTCAGAGCTTGCAGCACTCTCAGTGTGGAAGGACCTTTGCGTCTTCCACCTGGACAGGGTGGTGCTTCACCTGGACCCTTCCTTTCTACCGAAGATCAACTCCTGGTTCCACCGGGCCCAGGAGGTCATTCTTCCAAACTTTTGCCCTAACCCATCCCATCCCCTTGAAAAGAAATGGCACATGTTGGACGTCCGCAGGGCTCTGCGTATCTATATTCATAGGACTACACCAATCTGCAAAACGGAGTCCCTCTTCGTTTCCTTCCTGCCATCCACAATGGGTCAGAAGGTGACACCCTCAATGATTGGGCGCTGGCTACGGGGCACCATCGCAAAGGCGTATAACCTATTGTTGATTCCCTGACCTTCACGAGTGACGGCGCATTCCACCCGCAGTGCAGCAACAATGATGGCCTGGGCGACTCAAGCCTCCATCGAAGTATGTAGGGCGGCCACTTGGGCCACACCATCGCCCTTCATCCGTCACTATAAAATCGACGCCTTCGCCTCGGCAGATGCGGCTTTCGGTTGCAGAGTGCTTCAGAGGGTGCACTCAGTATAAACAGACCAGAACCAGGACCAACCCACCCACGGGCACACGGCTTTGGTATGTCCCATGCCTGGATGCTAGTTCCACCCTCTATGGAGAAGGGGCGTTGGTCTTACCTGATACGCTCCTTCTCGTAGGGTGGAGATAGCATCCAGCCCCACCCAAGTTCTTCTTGGTCCTAGGGTGTTTTCTTATGCACTTCGACTGTGTACCTTTTTTCCTGGCTCCACACGGGGAGCGACTCCTTCTCTGCAGCACCACACGTCAAGTCTGTCTTCTGCCTTCACAAAGCTGGGGATCCTGGCAACAGAAGCGGGGCTACACAGCTTGAAAAGACTCAGTCCTATAGGATGAACGGACGAGGACAACCCATGCCTGGATGCTATCTCCACCCTACGAGAAGGAGCATATCAGGTAAGACCAACACCCCATCTCATTGTGTTATGTCACCTGTAAAGTCATGGAATCAATTATAAACCAATCCATCACCTTCCACTTAGAGACAAACAACCTGCTTTCTAACAAACAGTTTGGTTTCAGAAAAAAATTGTCCTGTAATCTGCAACTCCTACACTGCAGAAACATTTGGACCACACATCTTGACCAGGGTAAAGCAATAGATGCAATTTACATAGACTTCTGCAAAGTCAGTGGTGCATGACAAACTACTGTTAAAACTAAGTTCTTACAGCATTTCCGGATCCCTGCACAAATGGATAGCCGTGTTCCTGTCAAACAGGCAACAAGTAAAAATAGGGAGGGCCCTATCAAATCCGGCACGTTAACAGCAGTGTCTCCCAAGGCATTCTAGGACCCACACTCTTTCTGTTTCACATCAACGACCTATGCGATCATATTAAAAGCAGCTGCGTCTTCTTCGCTGATGACGTAAAATTATTTAACACCACTGACAATGCTGGTGCCCTACAAAGTGACCTTGACCATGTGTCAGAATGGTCGCGCATTTGGCAACTCCAAATCTCATCTAATAAATGCTCTGTCCTACACATTGGCAATAAAAATCAGAACACCAAATACAAGTTGGATGGAAACGACCTCATAGACGACCCTCACTCTGTCAAGGACCTAGGAGTACTCATCTCAAACGATCTAAGCCCCAGATCTCACTGTAACAGCATTGCCAAAAAGGCATTAAGAATTGTTAACCTAATTTTGCGAAGCTTCTTCTCCGGTAACATTGTATTGCTAACTAGGGCATACAAAACCTTTGCCAGATCAATTCTCGAATACAGCTCATCTGCCTGGAATCCATACTGTATATCGGACATTAACACGATTGAGCGGGTCCAAGGTATTTCACGGGAAGAGTACTCCAGTCCTCTACTCACAATAGAATCCTTTATGCCACCAGGCTTGAAATTTTGGGTTTGGACAATCTGGAACTGCGCCGCCTGCAGTCTGATCTAAGCATAGTACACAAAATTGTCCGCTACAACATCTTACCTGTCAACGACTTCTTCAGCTTCAACCTCAATAATACACAGACAAACAATCGATACAAACTCAAGGTAAACCGCTCCAAACTCGATACGACTTCAGCAACAGAGTGGTCAACGCCTGGAATGCTGTACCCGACTCTATTGTTACATCCTCAAACCCTCACAGCTTCAACCTTAAACTGTCTACCATGGACCTCATCCCATTCCTAAGAGGTCTGTAAAGGGGGCATGCATAAGCGCACCAGCGTGCCTACCGTCCCTGTCCTACTGTCCCCATTTATTTGTATTCATTTTCTTCATTCATGTCCATGTTCATATTCATACCTGCTATCTTGTACGTTTGACAAACTAATAAATAAATAAAAATAAATAAATGATAGTGTATAGAACCTGTCAGTTAGCCAAACCAATATTGCTTAGGGATGATCAGTTAGGGAAGTTTTTATAACTTGGTCCCTTCAGATCTAGAAGTATTTCATCCTCCATTGGTCCTGTTTGTCTTGGAATTCCAGAAATTGTATTCCCACCTCTAAGAAAGGGCCTTGGGTACCAAAAGCTGAAGGAAGGTGTGTTTGAAATGAAAGGTAGCATTGTAACCAGATTCTTTAGTGACTTGTTTATATGAAATATATTTGTGCTTTATAACATTTGAAAAACATTACTTATTTGTTGTTTTTACATATGCCCATGATGTTCCATTTTTCTGTCTGAAATAGGAAACATACCACTTTTCAGCCAATCCCAAAAGAAAGAAAATTGCCGTTCCTGACACCTGATAATAAATTCCTGGATCGTAAAGGAAAATTATTTGAAAGTGAACCGTTTATGGATAGTTGGAAAAATGCAGTTTTAAAGACAAAAAGAATTAAACAAGGTAAAACATATAACAGTTTTGCAGGAGATTTGTTAAAATACTTATTAAATCTAGTTGTGTATTTTTATATAGGTGTTGTCATGACATTACATATTTTTAAAAGATTTCAAAGAGTGTTTCTTCCACAGATTTTTTTTGAGTTCTTATTGTTTTGCTATGTTTGGTGTCTTACATTTGAGCATTTGTCAATTGTTTGGGAAGCAGGCCTGAAGGCAATTATATAAATCTTTTATGTAAATAAAATTAGTCAGTTATATTTACAGTTTAAATAATAACTATAATAATATTAGCAGCATATGGTTAAGATTAGCATATTCAAATTTTTCTATAGTTCTTTTTCGGAAGGCTTTTTCCTTATGTTTGAGGATATTGTCATTCACAGCTTTCTGAGATGGATGTATTTAGGTCCATCTACTTAGGATGCAGTTCTATACAGACAGCATGCTCTCTAGTTACAAACAGGTTACATTCCGAGAGGCTGTTCAAAACTCTGTTTTCTTTCCAAGTCCAATAAGTATAAAAAGCATACCCAGTTCTTACCTTACAGTATATGAGTAGAAGTTTGGAGAGGGTGGGAAAGGATTAGTTTCTGGCACTGCTAACTGTTCTCCATCTTCTGCCGACTACTGGGACCTTCTAAATTAGAGTTGTGGACAGTTTTATTTGCATTAGCAAAAGTTCGCAACTTGAAAATTCATAAGTAATATCTATATAAACATACCTGGGAGTAAGTCTTATGGAACTGTGGAGTTTATATTTCCATTGCAGCTTTCTTGCCTGCATGTTTCAAGCAGATGATGGAAACTGTCAGTGCATCATAAGGGACATGTTATTCAGTCTCTTAAGTTTCTAATGTGGAATTGTCATGATGAAGACAGCTTTTAGTTTTTGTTTCCTCTCTTCTATTTTGGTTTAAGCACTTACTGTATACACCTAAAAATGATTTCATAGAAGGTGCTCCCATTGTTGAGGATTGTTTCTGTTGTAGTTTTGGGTTTTTTCCCTAGACAGCCAAGTTGAAAGTATCTGTAGGTAAACATGTCCTTATTTATTCTGGAGATATTTCTTTCATTGATTTCGGTGCTTGATTTCTATGCATTTATGATTAAGGTTAGAGTATTTGAAATTCTGATGTGATATTTCATGTTTCCTATTTTGAATTATTTCCCTAAGCAGAGTATGTTTCTGCATATGGCTTGAGTGATTCCAATGAAAATACTGCAATGCAGTGTCTTTCTCAGAGTACGGAGGAATATCCTGCAATACCAAACCCCCTTCCTGTTATACAAAAGACACAAAGTTGTGCTAATCAATTTCCAAACAGGTATATTATTTTACTTTGGGTTTTAATATGAGGAATATGCAAATGTTATTTCTCAGATTGTACTGCACAGAATAATTTACAGAATTATAAGTGCCATTTCATTCCCAAATTATCTTTGTTTGTATGGTTCATTTGATACCATCAAAATACTTTACAAAGAATAGGTATGAACAGCTCCCATGATGCATGGATCAATGATTCCATTATTGTATTATTTGTATTTCTGATGTTAACTGTGACAGTCCTTAGAAATTATAGCAGTATAAGGATTAGCACCCAGGAGTCACTATGATTGTTGTCAAGATGTTATTCCTGAGTAAAAAACTTTCTTATAGACTCAGATTATTACCCATATTCCAGAGTTGGTCCTAATTCTTGTGGTTTTGTTTTTTTAAAGTAATAAAGTGATAATTACAAATAATGTCCTGTCTATGCCATAAAGGGCCTCAGTTTAAGGCTTTTACTCTTGCCAAATTTCCAATAAACTGTACCCAAAGCAGTTCATGATAAACTATTAAAATGCTGTTAGAATAATATCTGAACAAACAGTCTGTGACAAAACATTCAATAAACTAAAATAGGATAGCAGTTCAAAAACCACCTGGCTAAGGCAACAATAAAGCAAATTTGCAATATTCATTATTGTCTACCGGTAGTTTAGAGTGAGTAGGAGTTTACTCTGGTGCTAGATCAAAGGGGAAGAAGGAAGTGGGACACTGATCAGTCATCATTGTCAATTTCCTAAGTGTTTCAACTGCTAATGCTAGTCTTTATTGTTATTATTTTCATCATTTTAGCTCTGATAGTAATGAAGATTCCAGATTGCCACCTTTATATTTGCTTCCATCTATTCTATCCCAAAGTTTTTTTGAAGGCTACTACAAAAGCAGGTAAGGTTTAATTTCTTTTCGAAAGGAATTAACTCTACTGTAATATTATATTCCTTATGTGAGCAAACTGTAGGCCACATATATTACCTACATACCTATTTTACAGCCCCAGAATATCACTGGCATGGGCGAGGACAATTTTTTTGTCCCTTTTAGGAAGAGGTGGTTGTTTTTGGAGCAGCTGGAAGATTTTAGAAAACTGAAGAGATCTGTTCTGATCCATAACATTTTCCCTCTTCTATGTTCCTCAAATTGGTCAATTGCAAGCCTGCAAAGCTTTAAGATCAAGAGCCAGTTTGGTGTACTGGTTAAGGCACCAAGCTAAAAACCAGGACACTTGTGAGTTCTAGTCCAAGTTTGGGCAAAAGGCCAGCTGGGGATCTTGGGCTAGTCATTCTCTCTCAGTCCTAAGAAGCAGGCAATGGCAAACTACTTCTGAAACACCTTGCCAGGAATCCACGTTGACATATAGGCATAAAAAAAAAGCAATTGAAGTAGACAGTCTATTTCTGGTACACATTGTTCTAAAAAAGCCAATACAAGGGGTAGATTGAGTAGACACAAGGCTTCCATCAGGATTACACTTGGAATCAGATCATTTAAAATCTAAAAAACATAAACATCCTTTTCCATGGGCCCCTATGGAATTGGTTTATTACTTTAAAAAAAAACAACTTACCTGTCATTTTAAATGTATAGAAGTATTCCATGTTATTGTATAGAGCAAGAAATATGTAAGAACTGTTACTTAGGCAAAAAAGCAGAGTAGCAGAACAGAATAACATAGGGGGGTCTGCTGCTCAAATGATCTATGCCATTTCAGAAAAATGGTTGTCCAATCTCTTCGTAAAAACCTCCAGTGTTGGAGCACCCACAACTTCTGGAGGCTGAAAAGTTCTTAAGTCTTGGGAAACAAGATAATATTCATAAGCAGCTCAGGCAAGTACCGTACCTCCCTAGCTCTTTGAGGTATAAGGAGGAGAGGTAAAGCATAATCTGACTTGCAAGATTCTCTTATTTTAGCCAATCTAAATAAAGTGTAGTACCGGTCTTCTTGTGAGGTTGGTTTTCATGGTCTGATCTACTTAAACAGTTATAAGCCTTCTAGTTTAAAGGCAGAACATATTATTTCATAGTATGATTAATTGAAATGCATTGTTTTAGTTGTTTTCTTTCATGTATTGCATTTTGTTATGTATTGTATATAATGTATAGTTGTCAGTTGAAGTTCTCATTCTGGTCCTCTGTTGGAGCGGGAAAATACTCTCTCCTAATTGGTTGTTTGGCTGATCAGTTTCATATAAAAGGAGCTGTGTCAGCCAGGGAGTACTGTTGCCTCACAGGAAGTATTGAATAAAGAACTATTAGAAATCACTCTGGCCTTGCCTCCATTCTTCGCCCAGAACGTAACACATTTAGTGATAAGCACATAATAAAGAAAACTATTGCTACTACTGCAACTATCTAAATCAGTGTTTTTAAAAGTGTGGTCCAAAGACCCCTGGAGGGTCCACAAAATCAAATTACTTGCCAGATATTGAAGATAGTTAAACCCATCTTTCTAATAACTGTGGTTGGAGGACAAAAGTGCATACTGGTGTTCATCAGTTGTGTAATTGTACATTAAAGATTATACAAGAGTGGTACTTTGAAATAGCTCATTATGACTTATCCAATAGATGGCAGCACCTAACCAACTGTGGCTGATGTAATTAGATCAGAGCTAATCAACTAATCAAGAGCTAATCAAGATCAAATTTGATTAGTATTTAGATGGGAAATTCCAGAGCTATAGATTAGACTGGAAAATCAAACAAAAACAAAAACTGAAGAAAGCAATAGCAAACTGGCCTATTTGCCAAGAAAACTATATGGACTTGCCTATGTAGTTATCAGAAGTCTAGGTTACCTTAGGGAAATCATTATCTCCAAAGACAAAATCTTATCTATTCAAACTTCGCAGCATACAGTTCCTTTACCAAATATTTTAATTGGTATTTTTGTGCAATACCAAAAATTAGGGGATGGTCACAATTGAATTCAGTGTAGCTTAAAGTGTCAGATGTGATAAAGAATAAATTTTATGTAATTGAATATGCTCATAATACAGTTTTCTCAGATACTTTGCTTGGTTCTTCTAGATATATTTCATTTCAATTTTCCTTAATCTTAGCCAGCATTGCCAGATGGTTATGAACTCTGGGAGCCATAGTTCAAACATCTAGATTAGTGTTTCTCAACCTTGGCAAGCTGAAGATGCTGGCTGGGGAATTCTAGGAATTGAAGTTCACACATCTTAAAGTTGTAAAGGTTGAGAAACATTGATCTAGAAGATACAAGGCCATAAGCACTTTCCACATTACAAATTGTGAAAAATAAGTGATTTTAGAAGGCAGATTTAATACACTCACACCTGTGATATATTATCATTCTTTACAGGGGAGACATTGCCATGGGACACCCAACGAAAAAAGAGGTGCCTTGCATATCAGCACCTCTGAAGAACTCCAAACCACACTGTCACGCTGGAGAGTTGGATGCTGTGAGGTAAGGCGGTTTGAAAGGGCAAAGATACCTAACTCTCCAGTGAAATGCTGAAAGTTAGTTTTTATTTTTTATTTTTTACTAAGCTATTACCTAAGTGCTATTTTTGAATGTGATTGAGATACAGTAAACTAGCATAGCTGCTTGGTTTCAACAATTCAGATTTCAATATTTCATTTGTTATAAATTTAGGAGTTATTCTAGTGATATAAATAAAAGCTTAAGATTTGAGAAAATCTTAAAACTCCTTTACATACTTGACTGATTATATCTGGTAAATTTGTGGAATACACTATACTGCATCTGAATAAAAATCACAATAAACATTCTTCATGAAAACAAGTAAGAACTGATTAAATATTACTCTCTGATCTGGGAGTAAATCCCACTGACCAGGAAGCACTGAATGACTTTGGGATAATGAGTCTTTTTTCTTAAATTTAAATGATTTTGAGCTCTTGAAGTAAAGGCAAGAATGGAAATGTAATCAATAAATGCAAAGAAAGTATCCTACCCAATGAAATTAAAATGCTATTTTCAGCAATGTTAAACCTTCAAAATGTAGTATGTCGGCATTTGACTTTATATGATAATTCTGTACCTCCAACTACAATTTCATTACTTATTAAGAATACAGTACCATTTAAAATGTGGGTGGTGATGGCTACTCAATCATATCATGAGAAATATTTCTGTATATGACTATTAAATCAATATTTTAATTTCCTTCCACACTGCTGACTTCATACAAACAAATAATTACTGGTAATTAAAATATGCTATCCAATATGTTCTTGCACTTTCATAGGTTGAAGAAACTCAATAGGTGTTCCAGACTGGCTTCGTTTCCAGGAAGGGTCAAGTACAGGACTGGTAAAAGAGCCATTTCCTACTTCTGCCTTTATTAAAAAGAATTAAGCAAATTAGTATTCACTGTATTTTACTGTATCACAAGTTCTTTTACATATACCCAAGTCAATGGGCTCCAAAATCCAAGACAGCCAATACAACTAGATAGGTCCCTTGGCAACACACAAGCACTCAAAGGCTAGTACTCACTGCTCACTACTCTCCTCTCTACTTCTACCACACTTCTACTAGGCTTGAAAAGGACAGGCAGGCAACCTGTCCTGTCACACATTGTGAAGTCTTTTCCTGTTTTTACATTCACTATTGAATATTATTTTCTCTAAAATATGGGCAAGGAATGGAATCCAGAATCGTTTCCCCCATACTATAAAGTGTAGATCCTTTGGGAGAGAAAATATTCTGATGATCAAAGTAGGCCAATGATGGCGAACCTATGGCATGCGTGCCACAGGTGGCACGCGGACCCATATCAGAGGGCACGCGAGGCATTCCCCTATGTCAGCTCCAGCGCGCATGCACGCACTGGCCAGCTGATTTTCGGCCTTGGGGAAGGCCGTTTTGCCCTCCGGAGGCTTCAGGGAAGCTTCCTGAAGCCCTGGAGTGCGAAAAACGGCCCAACGGGCAAACCGGAAGTTCGGAAAAACGCACTTCTGGTTTGCTGTTGGGCCGTTTTCTGCACTCCGGAGGCTTGGGCCGTTTTTCACCATCCCAGGCTTCAGTGAGGCCTTTGCGCATTCGCGGGGGGGGGGGGTTGTGCGCATGCGCAGGGGGCAGCGCGGGGGGGGTGGTTGTGCCATGTGTGGGGGGGAGGGAATGGGTGTGGGCACGTGCGCGCACGCTAGCGCGCACACACATCCTTTTGGCACGCAAACCAAAAAAGGTTTGCCATCACTGAAGTAGGCTCATAGACATAGCTGTGCAGGTGTTTACATTGTGGATGTCTGTCCTGCGTTGACTTAAAAATAAAAAACCTTACAGCAATACCAGAGTAGGGCTTATAGGCTTGCTGTAGGCCCTCAAATTACCATATTAAGAGGGCAAGAACCCTTATCTAGCACTAAGACTGGTTCCCTCCCAAACATCACTGGAGGATAAAAAAATAAGTCACTCAGGCAGAACTACCTTTCTGGATCTTTTTGCTGGAATTCTATAAAGCAGAGCTCTCACCAGCTTTAGACACTTTGAGCAGGGCAGAAAGGGAAAGTGGGTATGAGCCAGCAAAGAGGGAGCTCCTTAAATGCTTTGCTTTGTGAGGTATTGGCAATCAATATTTAACAATATCTTCAAATGTACATTTCAGTTCATTGCAATAAAAAAACTTGGCATTGTAATTTCCCATTTTGGGGGATTTCTGTTGCAATTGATTTGTTTGAAAGAGTAATTATTTGTGATAATAAAAATATAAATGCATTTTTGAATTTTAATAACTCTTGCCTCTAATTTGATAGCCATCTCATACAATTCCCTTCTACTTCTAACATAAATCCCAGAAATAATTATGATTTTCAATTTCTGTATTGCTGCTATGAATTAGAGATTTTAATGTATATTGAGTGCATTTATAGTGATGTCCTATATTATCAATTTTAGATAGCTTGTGGCAAACTTGCATTTAGTTGGTAACAGAAGTGGCTGAATTTTGACAATTTCACCTCAAAATTAACAGTAGAAATGGAAGATATTTCAAGCTTTCCACTCCCTTATAGACTCCAGATTTATCGTTTGTTAGGGAAGGTTTAAGTCCCTTTTTTTAGCACTCTTGAGCATTGAGGCACCTTGCCTCTTAAGAGTTCTGCTTTTTTGGGGACTTCCGGTTGACGTCACGGAGTGGGTCTCCATGCTCCCGTGCCGAGTTCTCCCCGTCGGTGGGCTCCGAAAGGAACCAAAGCCGTCCTGTAGGGGTGGTGAAGCAAAGAGGGGTGCCCTGTGAGGACGCGGAGAGTTGCAGCTCTCCTGTCTGACCCGGGGTTCTTTTTCCCTCTCAGCCACGGCGAGGAGAAGAGGCAGCCTAAAGATGGCTGCCACAAAGCTGGGACAACCAAGGAACATCTAAGACTGGTGCTGGAGTGAAGTAGGTGAACAGTGAATAGAACTGGGGGAGAGGATTTCTTTTCGCTTATAACCCCAAGAAATAATTTAGATCTATTTGCTCAGAATTATTTTTTAAGCGGCGACTGAGCATTTTGAGGAAAATACCAGACCGGAAGGAAAAGATACAAAGAGAGAAAAATAATTTTTTAAAAAAAATATATACAGAAAATTGGACTCTTAAACTGGGAAGACGTGATAATGGGAAGGCATTTTAAAATGCTGGAATCATTTACTTAAAAAACTTATCTCACTTTTATAATTGAATTACAACTAAAATAACGATTTACTAGTGGCAACATTGAAATTTTAGTGGAGAGTGCCATCTGCTGACGAAAGGGAAATATACAAGTATGGGACTACTTATATGAAGGACTGTGAAAATATTTACTGGATTATACCTAACTACCTCATGACTACTGGAGACTCAAATATGATAACAAGGAAGTTATTTAATTAAAGGGACCCCTGAATGTTATGCTAGAAGATTGAATCTGTAAAGGGGACGTAAAGAGACTTTTGATAACTTCTGGGACTATTGAAATGAAACTGATTGTTTACCTATGGGATATAAAGAACTGTGATTAGTCTACTCCTTGAATGGCAACTTTAGGACTGAATATATGGTTCTTGGACTACTGGACAAAAGTTGGACTTTTTAAAACAAAATAAGATGCTTCATAAGGAAGAAACGAGTGGAACCTTGAAGGAGATGGCGTTGCTTTTCCAAAATACAAAGGACATTATGGAGAAAGGATTTAAGGAGATTATGGAAAAAATGGAGAATACTATACGAGGGGTGATGAGTAAAGACCAAGACGCTCAGGAAAAGGAGGAGTCAACAGAAGAAATGGAGGGAAAGATTGAACCGAAGAACCAGCGAACAAAAAAAAGCGACGAGGAGATAATAATGAAAATAACTCTGACTGATGAAGTAAACCAGGGGAAAAATATTTTAAGACGGTTGAAAAGAGAAATGGAGATACAGGAAGATACTTTTGAAAGGTAGATATGGGCTTGGGCAGAAATTTTGTAAACTAGGCAGTTGAAGAATTAGATACAGACATAGATAAAGATTTAAGAGAATATGGGAGGCAAGTAAAAAAAAGCATAGCAATTAAAGTACTGAAGCGGACAAGAGACGATGGATAGATGATTTTTCTCTTTTGTTGTTTTGATTTGCTTTTCTATCGCTCTCTTTTTAGGTAGGTGACACGATTAGAAGTTCGGTAGGATAGAAAAAAAATGTCTTTTAATAAAAGGGTACATGATTAAATTATATAATAAAATAAAAGTAATGAGAAAATATGGAATTAAATAATGATAGACTATAACTCAATATAAATGTGTATTATTATTAGAAATATAAAAGTTGGTTGAATGTAATAACTATGATTAATACTATTAGCTTTATTTGTATCAGAATGTATGACACCCAGGTGCCACACTGTTCACGCATTTGATATATATATGTAAAATAAAAAAAATAAAAAAACTTGGGGGGAAAAAGAGTTCTGCTTTTCATTCTACCTCCAGTTCCAAATACAGACAAAAAAACACATGGGCTGGAAAAGTCAATCTCATTCTGTCTGATAGCATCCCACCACCAAAATACTCATCTAGAAAGGTGATGATTTAAGTTGCAACCTGATTCAAATGTTGTTCACATGCTGCATTAAGCCACGGTTTACTGAGTATGTATAGTGAATCAAAATGAAATATTTAATAATACAGTGACCCTTGATTTAACTGACTAGCTGGGGAAAAGCAACCTCTATTATGTTACCTGACCTAAATCACAACCAACATAAATTCAAGTCCTTCATCCAGACTATAAATTATATAAATTACATCATTGCAAAAATCACAGTGCTAGCATGCAACTTTCACATTTAATACACATTTGTGCAATTGTACTCCATGTTATCATCATGCATAGCATAACTGGCAGAAGCTAATCAACCTTTGCTGATCTCAAAAATAGCAACAGCACTTAAGACATATACTGCTCTACAGGGCTTTACAGCACTCTAAGTGGTTTCCATCAACATATTGACCTTAACTGGGTCATTTTACCCACCTCGGAAGGATGGAAAGCTGAGTCAACCTTGAGTCGGTCAGGATCGAACTCCTGGCAGTAGGCAGTTAGCCTTGTATAGTTGAATATGGTTACGCATTTGAATGGGAGACCATCATGAAACCTAGGACTATATGCTTATCTTAAAAATGCAAAACATCCCAAAAAGCACTGATAAGCCATTTCTGTTGTGGCCAAAAAGACAGGAATATGTCACTGGAGTCTTCAATTGATTATGACCCAAAGTTTGTATTTTCCACATGGTTTTTAGACATGTATCATTAAATAAAAATGGTAGGCAATCAAGTAGAATCTTTTTTCTTATCTTAGGTTACCAATTTGCTGATCCTGTCAATGGAGCCCCATCTCAGTTCCTTCAGAGGCTTGCTGAATTAGCTGCTCTTGAATGCACAACCATTCATGAGGAGAAAACCAGAAAAATAAGGAAGACCAAGAAACAAGAAGCATAGACCCTAATTATGCAAGGACAGGCTCCTTTGCAATTAGATGTTTTTGTTTGATTTCCTTTAACATATATTGTGTTGATCAGTGAATCACAATTAATGTAAAAGAAAAATTTGATGTTTAATAAATGTATTATCATGGTTATATTGTCCAAACCAAGTTCAGTTTAAAAATTGGTTACTCAAAATGGAAGGAAAAAAAACCAACTTTCAACCTAATCTAAATGCATGCATCCTTCTCTAACCTACATTCAAAGCATTTAAGGCAGGGCTGTCAAACTCCCGGCCCACAGGCCGGATGCGTCATGCACTGGCCACGCAGAGTTTAGCGAAGGGAAAAAAAGTTCCGATACGACATGTGACGCTGCCATGACGTGAGTTTGACACCTGATTTAAGGTTTCATTCTCAGCAAGCATAATGACCTAGGCATAATACTATGCAAACCGTCATTGTGATTAGTTAAGTATGCAAATTAGTTTATTTTTATTCTTGGAGACTGCCAGTAAGTGCCTACTGTTTTCTGTTTCAGAATATTTTGCTATTGCCTCCTTCCTAGGGTAAAGTGACTGGTCCAAGATCACCCAGCTGGCTTTGTGCCTAAGGTGGAACTCAGTGTTTTGGCTTCCAACTTTATGCCTTAACCACTACACCAAACTAGGTCTCTATTAAATTATAACACTTTGGATAGCAAGATGCGCAGCATAGAAATTTAGTAAGTAAATAAAACTATCTGTAGATTGGCTTTGCCTGCAATAATGCAAAGGTCATAAACCCAATCATAAACCGAGAATATGCTGAATACTCGAGAGGAATAGAAAATAATTTTTGTCCATTTCCTGCAATTATTAGCTGCTTCAGATGATCTCTCAATCCCGAGTATATTTCTGAAGTTGTAGGCATTTCCTCCTTTCCCAACCATTCCATTGCTAATGGCTGTACAGGTAGTTCTTGAGTTACAAATGTAATGGAGCCTGCCCATTCCATTTATAACCCGAGGATTCGTGGGAGTAAATCTCGTACCTTGAACGGGATCACTCCATTTCGCCCACGCATTTGCTAATCAAATGCGTGGCTCATTAACTGCACATCAGGTATTTCAGGATGGGGAAGGCCTAGTGATGGAACAGGCTACCTGCCTAAGACCACCCAAGGCTTCCCCAACCCCATTGAAATCTCATGCTCCCAACAATTGCTTCCCCCCCCAACCTGCTGCGCCGGGTCACAGTGCAAAGCTCTAGCAGTCTCCTCTCCAGCCCCTCTGCAGCTCAGTTTTGGTGTGTGCAGGCCTCGCCTGGCAGTTTGCCAGCCAAATTAGCTCCCTTCAGGCCTTGCCTGGCACATTGTAGGCTAAAATGGAGCTTCGGAGGGGATATCCGCCCCTCCAAAGCTCCATTTTGGCCTGCAACATGCCAGGCAAGGCCTCCGGAGGTCTAAACGGAGTGTTGCAGGGGCAGGCCCGCCCCTCCAAACCTCCATTTTGGCCGGCAGAGTGCAGGACAAATGTTGCAGAGCTTCTGCGGTTGTTCATAAGGGAGAACAATTGCCATGGTGCTGCAAAATTCGTAATTTTGGGACTTGTTTGTAAACGCTAGGTGGCGCTTATCACGTAACTTCAAACATTCGCTAAGGGACACTCATAACCTGGGGATTACCTGTATTCATGCACCACACCATGCTTAAGCTTGCTAAAGCAGTCTCGGGATAGATACCATAATCTGCAATCTGGTTTGATTCTAATTTACCATGTCTGAAATCAGATGTTTGTTTATTCAACAAGCCATGGTTAAAATATATGAAGAGCATTGTGATTACTTCATTAAGAATGCTAGGGTTTAAACTGATTTGTTAGCAACTAAAGTAACTAATTATAGATTAGCACATTTATGAAAGCATAGCATACAGGAATGGGCAACTGATTTTCCCAAGAGACCCCATGAGAAACTGGGAGTGTTGTAGAGGACCAAACCAATAGGGTGAACTTAATTCCATTCAATTGTGTGATTACAATTATTTACTTATTTACATTTAATTTCTAATTTACCTCATGGGAGCCAGATAGGGCCAGCCAAAGGGCTGGATGTGGTATGCAGTCAATTTCATTTTACAGTGTTCTGTATTTAAACATAAAATACAAAATTAATACCACTCCTTTCCTTGCTCTACTATGGAACTTTTTCCTTACCTCATGTCCAAGTACCAGGGGGAAAAATCCTGGTATTATTCTTACTCACTTAATAGCCCAATGATTGACAAGCAACTTAATCAGAATTTAATTCTTATACTGTACCATGTTTTACTTTACTTTTACACAGGGCCCAGTTCTCTTTGTAGGCAATGCCATTTGGACACCAAAAAGAAAAATAGCTAGATATCAAATCCTGATTTAATTAGAAAAGAATTTCCTGACTAAAAAAGTTTATAGTGAGAAATTATTTATATTACTATAGGGGCTATTCAGCAATTAAGTCAACCCAATAATATAAAGCATGTATGCTTTCCTTCCAGTAACTGAATTATAGTTCCATTAGCTTATCCCACTGGTTTATTGAAAGAAGCAGGATTAAGTGAATGTGTTTGAAATGCACAGGCAATGAACAAGTTACTTAACATAAAGACACACTACTTAGCTAAAACTCTTACTCTGGCGAAACAGGTGTTGACACTGTTAGGTAACTGAAATCGTCATGTCTTTTTATACACCGTACAGATACACCTTATATTTATTGAAGTTATCTTATGACTCTCTGATTATTTAATAACATTCACTTCACTCAGGGGTGGGTTCTGGTTTTCATCGCTGCCAGTTCGCTCAGTGGCGGGGCGCGCGCACGCTTTGCGCATGCGCAGTGCTAAAACGAAGGTTCTGCGCATGTGCAGAAGTGAAAAACAAGATGGCGGCGCCTATGGCGCTGCCAAAAGAACTGGCTCGGGGCATGGCCAGGCTGCCATTACTCCTGGTTCGGAGAACCAGTCCTTATTTTTACTACCGGTTCTACAGTACTGGTCCGAACCGGCAGGAACCCACCTCTGACTTCACTATTGTACTACCTAATCATATTTAGTGGAATCAGAATATTCAGAAGCACTTCATGTATCAGTAAAAGAATTTAACAGTGCAAGCAGTTTTCATAGTTCTCTTTATTAACAATGTGCAGAACAGTCATCTTCTGAGCCTCTAGAAGAGAAGAGATATTAACACTTAAAAAGCAGAAAACAAATCACATTTCACAGAGAAAAAAACTGAATACAGGTAATGTATTAAAATTTCTGAAAACCACCAATGTACTATATTGCATTTACTTCCCCATTTCTGAATCAAGGACCACACAGAACCTTTGAGTGGTACTTTCAGTGCTACATTCTACAAAGCAGATGGCAACTAGATGGATTGGCTACAGCCAGCACAAAAGCTAAATTTTATTTAAAATAAAATTAGAATACACTTAGAGTGTAAACCTAAGTTTAATCATTTTATCTTATGCCCCAATAAAAATTTAACCTATTCTTCCTTCCCTCACAGCCCCAGAAAGGCAACATTTAAAACCCATTAAGGAAAGAAACTAATTCCTTTTCTGGTATTTATTTAAAACGTAGAATTAACAACATAACAGTATTAGTAAAAAAAAATGAAGGGATCAAAATTTGTATGTTGGAAATGCAATCATCTAACTGTATCTTACCATTAATTCATCCTCCTAATCATCCTGTTAATCTGATCTTCCCTGTTTCCTGCATCACCACCTTCTACAAAATGAGTTGTTTTCTTCTTCATTCCACCCCTTGGAGAAGATAGCTTGAATGGCCAGAGAAAGTTGTTTGCAGCTTTGAAGTTTTTGCCAACAGTATAGATTTCATGGATCAAGTCTTCCATGCAAATAATGCCATATTTTTCTGAAAATTAAAATGAACATCAAAAAATATTCAGCCTGCAAAATGCTCACGCTTGCTCATGAAAGGCATATTACATAGTCTGGTTATTTCTACCATGCTCAAAATATTTCAACTTTCCCATCCCAGCAGGTTCAGATATGAAATAGTTAAAGGAAATCTGTCAATCAAATAAATCTACACCATCAGTAAAGGTAGTGTCCTGAGAACAAATGAAACTCTGAAGAACCAAGAAGAATAGGAACATTCCTGTCTCTGGTGGCCTTTAAAAAAGAAATAAAATTCTGATTTGCTTTTGTTGTGCCTTCTCCCTAATGACAAGAGCAAAACAGTTTTCTTCCAGGCAGCAAGAAGCCAGGCAAGCAAATCCCCAAAAAGCTGTAACTGGAGAACCATAAAAAATACAATACAGGTAATCTTCTATTTATGACAATTGAGCCCAAAATTTATGTTGCTAAGTGAGACAGTTAAGTGAATTTTGTCCCATTTTATGACTTTTCTCGCCACACTTATTAAATGAATCACCGCAGCTGTTAAGTTTAGAAATTGTTTGAATTGGCACACTTTTCTAGAAGGACTTAAACTTCTACTTTTGAATCTCCTTTTGAATCAAATCTCCTTTTGAATCTCCCTGGGAGGGTGGGAGGTTGCAGCAGAAGTGT
Organism: Thermophis baileyi; assembly: GCA_003457575.1. Classification (NCBI taxonomy): domain Eukaryota; kingdom Metazoa; phylum Chordata; class Lepidosauria; order Squamata; family Dipsadidae; genus Thermophis; species Thermophis baileyi. The sequence goes on from QLTV01001992.1 coordinate 1,885,130, forward strand.
TTTAACTAGAAATCTAGAGACCCCAGTGTGGATGACAGGGAGCCCAATTCACCACAGACCTCCTGTGCATATGCAACTACACATCCCAGTAACAAGCCCACATGAAATACATCTTCTGTAGAAATCAGAGGTATTCTATCAGTCAATTAAAAACTCATCTTAACTATCAATGTTCCAATCAGACCATGCTATTTGAAGGATATAGCCTTTGCTTGCTCTTATATAAAACGGAAAAGTCCTGTACTCACTACAGCAAAAAAACAAGCCACAGAATCCCCAGGTGAAGCAATATTCTAGCACTTGACCCTTTGACAAACCATCTGCTCAGTACTTTACTTTTCTGACTATTTATATAACAAAGTCCTTCCATTCAGAGAACCTTAAAGCAGTGAAAGATTAAATGTCCCAAGTATAAATAGGTACTATACTGTAAAACACATTCACTTAAAATTTGCCAATTATTTTCAAATAATGGAAATGTGCAAAATGTTTCACAGTCTAAATAATACCAGCTTGAAAACAGTGGTTTCAAGTTCAAAATGGATTTTTCTGGCCATTTTGGAAGTACTCATTTCAGAAGTGCTGATTTTGCACTCTGTTTTGAGCTCCAAGTGGTACTTCCTCAACTTTGGAACACTTTTTAAATGTTTGGAATAGCTGTTCAAAACTCAGAACATTTCAAACTTGTCTTACAAGTTCAAAATGTTTCAAATTCAAAACATTTTGCATACAACTAATTATTCTGATTTGATTAATATACATACACACACACACAAAATATGACATCTGTGATCTTGCAGCTTTTAAATACAAATATATCCAAATTATTGTTTGAAGTTAGATGTTTATAGATTGAAACATTTTGACCTCAGATGTTTTGAACACATGTAACTGCTGCAAGAACAACAAGAACTTGGAATTCTAAAAGCTTATTCTGAACACTATCTATTGATGTATTCCTATTTCATGAAACAATAAGTTACCAAAATTTGAAAAGGCAGCTCAATAATATGAGCAAATATACATTATAGTGCAGAAGGATTGGGTGACTTTTAAAAGGAAAGTAGCCTCTGCGCAACCCCCCCCCCCAATACAACTGACATTATTCAAACTAGCACATCATGTTGTGTACAAAAGTTACAATATGTACCTCAAAGAAAACATACCTCAGGTTTACAGGTGTAGCTATAACTTAAAACCATCACTAGTTAAGCAGCAATGCGAAGTAAATTGTACTTACTCAGGCTTTTCTTAATCAGACAGTTGTCGGTCAAAGGTATACGCTGCTTGTTGATCTTCCCATAACCGCGCTTATAGATCAGCTCATGCACAGACTTTAAATTAGGATATCTAGATGATAAACAATTGTTTTGGTGTAATTACTGACAGAACTTTATTTCGATCATTGATCAATAAAAATACAATCAATAAAATGAACACAAAACCGTATTTTGCATATATTTAGTACTTACTCTTCTTACATACTAAATTCATTTGGGATACAACATTATTAAAAAGTCTTCAGGTTGAAGCTTCTGAAACCCTCACTTCCTCCAGTGCACTTAAATTAAAGGTATTAAGGAAAACCTAGCACTGCCTAACTTGCTCAGAAAATTTAGACTGAAGGATGGAGAGGGCTAGAGGAAAAAAAATCCTGTAATTGTTATATACTAATTTTTAAAAAAATGTTCCTACTGAAATCATGACACACAAGATAGTTCTCAACTTTAAAATTGCACATATAAACAATTAAGAATATTACTTATTTTGTAGTAAGGTACATATGCACATAGCTATTAAAATATTTTTAAATACCTGCTTGCCAATTATTTTCTAACAAAGTGTCTTATTCACAGGCAGATCAAGAGAGAAATCCAGCCAAATCTTTCAGACTTCTATAGTCTGTGGTTACCACTGTCTATGTGTCAAATTCTATTTTAAATCATTGCAAGGACATTATGAATGTCTCCTTCTGTAGTCATTAAGGAATGAGCAGGTACACAAAAAGAAATTATACTCTTATGCTGGACCAAAACCATCATGGCAAGTTTCTGAGGCATTCATGAGCATAAGAATGAGGTACTATTTGTTGGTAATGCCCCTAGTTTCTCGATAAAGTAAGAAAAGTTTTTAATCTTATAACACTTGTAGCAAGTATTTGACCATGCTTCCTATAACCATAGTTAGCAGACCCCAAGTCTTATACAGTCTGGTATAATAAAACCTGGGTTGTTTGAGGACCGGGTTGCAAAATCTCTTCTAATCAAAGACTCTCTAAATGGCAAATCAGCAAAGATACTACTAAAAAGTGAATGTGAGCACTAACAAAAGGTAGATTTCATCAGATTTTAATAAATGACATATCCTTTTAAAAAAATCAGACAGTGATCACTAAACGTGATTCAACTTACCCCCAAGCAATGTAAGGTTCAACGATCCTCAGCATGTTAATGGATGCCTTGTTGAGTTTCACAAAAGTCCCATTAAAAATCTGCCGCAGACGAAGGAGCTGTAGTACCTTACGAACCTTGGGACTGACGCCATTAATTCTAAACGGCAAAATAGAAACTCTTTTTAGCATATACATTCAAATGTACTTGCTACTAATAAACTTGCATCTATAAGCTAACATACAATACTAAAAGCTGCATAGTATAAAATATATATAATTGTTGCCCTACATTAGTAACCTGTTCTTTAATTGAAGGATGCAAGTCCATCTATTTCTTAGGAACAACATCAATGTGCTGGTTCCAAACTTATTCTGGGATGTTTTTTTCAACATTCCAGCCTACCTACACACAAGATTTTTTAGTGGTCTCTCATTTTCTAGGTCCAATCCTGGTTAGCTTTTATGGTATCAACCAAGGTAAGCAATTCCTGTTATGCAGCTAGGAACTATGCAAAACACTCTTCTACAAAATTTGATTACCTATACCCTAAAAATGCATTTCTTAATTAATCTAAACTAAGAAGCAATTGAAAATTAATTATGAAGGTATAGATGATCAAACATAGCACACACTGGTTACTTGACTACTGGTTGACAGCTGCAGGTACTTACTCATAGAGTTTGTAGAAAAATTAGGTTGATCTCAGATCTGTCTTAAGAAATATAAACATGTAGTGATCTATAAAACTCACTGATTTGTGCATGGAAACTTCCAGAGAATTATGAAATGTTTTATTCGTAGTCCTGACCACACTTCCAAAGGCAGTTTCATGGTCTCCAGAAGTAAAAGCTTAGAACCAGAAGCTGTTTGAGATATCCTGAAAAGGGGGGTCTATTTCAGGACTGATTACCCCAGAACACTTCAAACTGCTTCCAGTTTGGAGGATTTAGTTCCAGCAGCTGCAGAACCACCCTCTCAACAGCCTGGTTTCAAAGAACACTTGGCAGGGTCTAGAAGGGGAACAGAAAGTTCCAGATTTCTAAGGAAATTTCTATTTCTGCATCAGTGAGTTTTTCACATCCTTGACATGTTATCCTATATTTTTCTCTATACGTCTGCATATAACAAACACTCATTTTGTACCCAACATTTGCTAATTTACAATTCTTCATCAACAGATCAGTAATACACCATCCCTTTGTATGCAAGAAGCTGAACTTCAATTCTTAGCTTATTAAGTTAGAACAGAAAAAAATCTTGCCTGAAACCTTTCAGGCCAGTGTCAAAAATGATCTGACTCGGTGACTTCATAGAGTATATAATCAGTACAATACTGGGATAGAAATAAACCATTAAATTCTACTTAAAACTGCCTTTAAAGTGTGCCTAAATTGAATACTGGACAAGGTAAATGTGATAATTACAATCTCCTTAATAAAAAATATTGACATCTAAATAACATTGTCTAATTAGCATTGGCTTGAATTAACTGTTTAACAGTGGCTTTCCTACCAGGGCTACTACTTTCCTACCAGTACTACACATAGGGTTAGCATTACACTTGTTTATCTTACCCTCTGATCCTGATTATAAATGCCAATTTGGGTTCAGCAGGTACATAGTAATTGCCAGCTTTGCGAGCCATGCGTGCCATTCGAATCTCACGACGGTACATTTGCCTATATTCTTTGTGGTAGGTCTGGGCTCTTTTATAAATGACTTTTCGTTCCTCCTTTCGCAACTGAAATGAGAATGTTATATTGAGAAATTTATCTTTTTCTCCCACTCAGGAGATCAGAATGACCAGTTATCCTCCATTTAATCTCACAACTATGTTGTCAGGTAAAATTAGATATCAAACCAAATGAATATGAATTTCAATTTACTCTTGTCATATCACTGCAATTTATTTTTATTTCACTTCAAAGACAACATAGGCCCAAGACAGTAAATTCTTTAAAAAAAAATATTTTTCCTCATTTCTAATCAACTTGTGCTGGTCCTCAATTTTTTTTTAAGGCACTCATTTTGAAGTAAAAGCTTACAGTTTTTAATCTTTACCATCTTTACCTTTTTCTTGCAGGGAAGAGCAAGTTCCCAAATTTAGGTAGATTCAAGCCAAAGATAAGACTAAAGCAGAATAACAGAATTAGAAGAGACCTTGGAGGTCTTCTAGTCCAACCCCCTGCTCAAGCAGGAAACGCTATATCATTTTATATATACGTAAAGCAGATGAGGATAGACAAGGATTTTCAATGAGAGAACAGTGAAAGCAGTAATTATTTTAGCAAAGTACAATTTAGGAATGGTTGAAAAATCCTGAGTAGTGGACAGTTTTCTAGCATATATCTTGCTAAGCCATGTAAAATTAAAGTGCAAGATATAATAAGAAAAAAATGGATCCAGGATCATGTCTATTAAGAAAACACGTTGGATTAGAAGCAAGAATGATTTGGAAATGAACAAAGTAGTATGTGAATCCCAAATAAATTGGATTTATTTAATATACTACACTGAATGCAGTCCATTCCAGGGAAAAAAGCATAACACTCAGAATAAAAGCAGAATGTTTAAGATAAGTTGCTCTCTTTCGCTTGAAATGGGAAAACCCTGGGGTTCTGTAAATGCCACACTGCTACAAAACACTAAAAGAAAATTCAAAGTAAAGCTAAAAATGCAGTTTTTGCAGGTTCATAATTGATTACTCTCTTGTCAAATCAAAATGAAACATACCAGGGTAAAATTGAAACCTTTGACTTTAAATTAAAAGTCACATACTAATTTGCAATTTGATACTTGCTTGCTAATAAGCCAAATAAACATGTGTCTATATTCTATGTAAATGAGCATATAATTAGTTATTAAATCATATTGGATTTTATTGTTTTACTGTACTCTTATGTAAACTGTCATAGGATGTGTCTCATGGGGTAGATTAAAAATATAGTATTTACCTTCTTTTGGACCAACAGTCTCTTCATACGTTTGGCCTTTAAATCAGCAAAAGCCTTCCTTTTCTTTAAAAGGCTTTCTGGTACTGAAGGCAATTTCTTCTTTCCTCTAAATTATAAAGCAGCAAATTAACAAAAATTATATCAAAATATTTCAAATGAAAATGTTTGATAACTAGTAAAATGTACCCAATTTAAAAAAACCTAGAACTGCAAGAAATATAAGCACATCAGATAATTCAGATATACTTTGTTCTTAATTTATTTGGTTCATTTTTGCAGTTTTTAATGGTATTTATTCTAATTATCCAAATATGCATCATCAACCATTCTTACACTATCAGTCATAAAAACACTCCCTTCAACTCACTCTGCATGTTACTATTGCATGTTTTGCCCCACTAAAATAATTCTAAAACTTACAGAGAAACCAGGTTTACTACAGATTGACAGAGGTTGTAAGACATTTATTTTCAAAAATCATGGAAAAAGCAGGAAGAATTCCAAAGTTTTTTTGCCATTTTCAACGATGAATACCGCGGAGTTTCGGATCCCTGATTTTGAGCGAAGGACCACAATCCTTGCTGTCTTTCATTCACCCACACTGTATGCGTGTACAGTACCGGAAGGGAATAGCTAGGCCTAGATTAAACCATTAATCAAATAAATGGTTAATCAACCATTAATCAAACAATAGTGGACCTGGGAGGCCGCAAATGCCCTCCTCCATTAGAGTTCTCTCGCTCTGAAAAAATAAGTTTCTACAACACTCAACGCGATCCATTACAGCAGGGATCCAGTTCTCAGCCACATCTCCCTAATTAACCCTTCCAAACAACTGTTGCACTGGTTTAGGGAAAACCTTCCAAGTTACAAAGCCATGATAAAACTTTTTTAAAAAGAAAGGCTTGCAAAGAAGGTCTTAACGCGGTGGATGGCAACGGATTGCCTCCCAAAAGGATTACTTACTCCTCGGCCGCCATGGTCGCTACCGGAAAAAGAGAGACGGGAAGCATGCGCAGAGAACATAAACTGTCGCTTAGCGGGCCAATAGAAGGGACTGCTGAATGAGAAGCCCCCGCTCCAGCTTAGCTGTCTAAATTAACGCCTGCACCAAGTAGACCAGCTTGGTGACCAGATTAGTGCTGAAACGAACGCGGAAGCTGTCGTGACTCCTTCAAATGGTGAAAGATTTTTTCATGCTTTCGTTTTTATTGCCAACCAGGGTAGGCGATAAGAAGGGGTGGTGACATTTAAAGTATATTATTTTATCAGTGTATTAAAGTAACCTATTTTGGAATTTGATTGATAATACTACCTGTTTTTATCTCTTCGTATCTCCTTTTCTAGGCAATCAAACAGAGTGTCGTCTAAATATAAATGACGTCTACATGAATAGAATACAGTATGCCGTCCTTACTGTATATATGACCCAGGTTGGTTAAGTGGGGCTTTCTCCTAAAGCTTTTCCCAAGTGCCTTTTTCACTAGGCTACTATATGGAAATTGGAATACTTCGTGGGGATCACATTACATTACACGGATTTACGTCCTATTCTATTTACTCCATGTAAATTTCAATGTCCCTGTACGAAGAGCAGCACGTGGCTGGGTTTGAAAGTGTCTGGTTTGTTTAGCATTTGGATGAAAGACTGGCTGGAAGTTTGGTAAAGGCAATCTTCTTTCATTTTACTGCCAAGAAAACTATGTCCATCGTGTCATCGGGAATCAAGCTCGCCTTGAAAGATGCTTTAGTTTACAGTAAATCCTGTTTATTATGGGTACAATGGGTAAACTGAATCCGGAGCATGGGAAAGCCTAAAAGATGAGAGAAAAGCCAAATGCTTATGTAAAAACTACATTCCCCAGCATTTCAACCCTAGGCGGGCAAAAGAGAAAAAATGGAGTTACAATATGCTACGGGAGCAAGTCTTTCTACATAGAGACATGCAATCAGGTGCATTCTGAAGTTACATCATTGGCCGGTTAGGAATTTTGGTGTCTGTAGGTCACCTTCAAACTTCCCAATCCAGCTGAGCGTGGCGTCACACTCGTACAGAAATCCTTTCTGAACTTGATCTTTCCCAATGTTCCGTCTCCGTATGCATTATCTCGACCGTAAATTCCAAGGGAAATCACCACTTTGCAGATGTCGAGGAAGTTTATGTGGGATAGGAATAAATCAACTTTAAATGTCCTCCAACTAATTTGGGACCGCGTTGTGGATCGGATTGATCAGATCTCCAGTTATTGGGAATGGTGAGGGGGGGAAATTACACGTGGAAGTGGTCCTGCGGACTAGACGACGGAACCGGTTTTAGGTAGAAAGCAGCGCGCCTCTCTTTTGCTCCAATTTACAGAGTTTTCTCCCCTTGTAAAGAAAAATAAGGAGTTCCACTCAATAATGTTCCCGATTCACATTGTTTCCGGCAGGGTTAGTCTGTTACAGGAAAACAGCAATCTCGAGCTACCTTAAAAATCCACTCCTTTTGTTCTGGGATCAAGATTAACAATCTCAGATACATTTATGCGATGGTAACTTTTGTTCAAAGATGGCATAGAATTTTTGACGGGTTTACAGATCACGCTAAACTAACTCCCGGTTCCTCTTTGTGTACGTTGTAAGTAGTGCGTGAATTTAGCCACGGGGACTTCTACTCCCTGGTCACACCATGGTTCATGGTGCTATACTCTACTCAGGTGTCTGTTGACTGAAATGGGACGCGCGCCTGGGCTTGTTCGCCCACTCCTGGGCCGAATCCGTGAACGCCGCCAAACAAAAGAAAAAAGCCGCGAGCTTTTTTCTCGGCGGTGGCTGGTAGGGAAGGTTCCGGTCGTGGGGGACTTGTCCGCTCGGTCCAGTCCGGGCCGTCCGCCAAATTGCGAGGGTGGCGCTGTTGGGCGAAAATGTGTGGGGAGAAACGGTTCGGAATGCAAAGTGGGCGACGAGGAGGAGGGGCCGGGCTGCGAAGCGCAGACGGAGGGGGGCTTGGGGGCGGGCTGGCGTTCTCGCGCCGGGGCTATATAGAGCCCCGAGCGGTGCGAACATGCTCACTTAGCGGGCGCTGCGCGGAGCCCTGGCGTAGGCGCGAGGTAAAGGTTGCAGGTAGGGCTGGGGAAGGAGGCGTGGAAGAGCGGCAGTGGCGCTCCAAGCAGCCGCCTCTTGGACTCCTTCGGTATTCTAGCTGAAGCAGGCAAGGTGGTCGCAGCGCGCCCCCTTTTATAGGGGAGCCCAGCGGTGCGCGAGCGGGTGAGGCAGGACGAAGGGAAATCCTTTTATCCGAACTTGTACTTTGCTCCCGTACTTTGCCGACTTCCCGCGTCGACTCGCCGCGTGTAGGTTTGGCTTCTCCTGCAGGAGAGGCAAGGTGGCCGTTAAGTAACAGGGCTTGTGCTCGCCGCACAAAACAACCGCTGACTCAGAGGCGGGGAGGAGTTGCACTCCCTACAGGTCCGTCCCGGCCAGCCAGGTGTCTTTAGAGAGTGTCCAAAGAGTGTGTGTGAGAGAGAGAGAGAGAGAGAGAAACTCTTGCCTGCCTCTCTGAAGAGTGGGAGCCACTCTCCCGAATTACTCGGGGCAAGGCGCGCGAGAACAGGGGCTCTTCCTGCTCTGAGCTGGCACGCTGCTTTTGACTTGTGGAGCCGGTGCCCAAGTCCTGTGCGGGGAACCCAGCGCCCTCACGCCCTCGCCAGACGGGGCTGCCCGAATCCTCCAAGGCTTCTCCGTCGAAGGGAGGCTCGGCAGCCATGAACATCATCCTGGAATTCTTCGTGGTCACCTTCAAGGTCCTCTGGGCGTTCGTGGTGGCCGCCGCCAAATGGCTCATGCGCCCCAAGGAAAAGAGCGTGGCCGGGCAGGTGTGCCTGATTACCGGCGCCGGCAGCGGGCTGGGTCGGCTCTTCGCTCTGGAATTCGCCCGCCGCCGAGCACGCTTGGTCCTGTGGGACATCAACACGCAGAGCAACGAGGAGACGGCGGGCATGGTGCGGCACATCTACCGGGAGATCTCGGAAGAAGCCGTGGTCGCGGCTCAGAAAGGTAACGGGCTTGGCTGAAGGCGGGGTGGACTCTCCGGGGTTGGGCACTGGCGCGTGAGGCGGGCGCCAAATTCTCCAAGTGGTCAAGAAAAGTGGACACCGAGTATTGCTTCGTTCAAAGGAGGGAAATTGGACTGTGTGGGTATCATTAAATCCTGACCTGAGGTGCGCTGAAATGAGAAGGGGAGAAAATTAGGAGTATGATTGCCACAGTTGACACTATTATTCTTGATAGTCCCAAATGTACTTTTTCAAGAGGCAACTGGACTTTCTGGTTTTTCTTTGAAGATTCTCATCCAAGAAGCTTCTGCAGCTTCTTACTCTTACTCTTTATTCTTATTCTTATTCTTATTCCTATTCTTATTCTTGATAGTGCTTGGAATAGAGTTTCCTGTTTCACTGAGTTCAATGTATATCTAAATGAACCTTCAGAAGCAATATTGTATCTAAGCTTTCTTTGCTTAGAATAAAAATATTGACTGGTTCTGGTCCAGCGCTAAGGTAGGAATATCCAGATGTTTTGCAGGAGGAGACATTTCCACAAGTCACTAGGAGGTTCAGTGAGTTGTGTTGCTGCTTTGCAGCCTCTCCAGAGTGACTTGTCCTGCTCTTTTCTGAAGGGCAGCAGACTTGAAAGTATTCAAAAGTTTTGGGTTTAGGAGTGGAGGGTGGAGGAGAAGCATTGAAGGGTATCCTTGAAACTGTGGCTCTTGGGGAAATATTCTCCATTCTTGCCACCCAAGAAGTTTAAGAATTTGGGCATTTTTTTTTTTTTTTTCAACTAACTGAGGTTGATAACATTGTATTATGATGTCTCTTAGCTATTTGTATTTCCTTTTATTTTTATTGTGTTTTAAATGTTTCATGATTGTTTGCATCCAGAGTCACTGGTTGGAGATGGGTGGTTGTACAAATTAAATAAATAAATTTCCATGTCATTCTACTCCATGACTTTGAATGACTGAAAGACCAGATAAATAATTTAAAGTTTAAGGGTTCAAAGCTTACAGAAAAATGACAATGGTGACAACAGAATTTGTTTCTATCATAGTAGGAGCTAGGCTTTTTTAAATAGATTGTTATAATTTAAGAAATAGACAGTTGCTATAAAATAAGCAAAAAGTGCTTATGTCAAGTGCTTTTCTTGACATAAGGATGTAGGAAGTGGCATAATAATTTTGCACAATGATATAAATAATTTTAAATAATGTTAAACCTATTTGGTAGGAAGTCTTAATTACCAGTAGTACAGTAGCACTTATTCCCAGGTAAATAACTCAAAGATTGCAGCCTGCAAAATAAATTAATGATACTCAGTAATGCTTGTTTCTGAACAAATATGGAAAAGATAGGTCTACATGTCCCTACTGAGCTTGGGGCTTCTTCATTTCATTTTTTAATCAGTAATGGTGCATTCCTTGGTTGTGTTACCTTCCATTTGGCATCAGTAGATCACTGCTGAAGATTAGCACTGTAGGGCTTGGTACTTCATTGTTTTGGTATGTAGTTGTCACACTTTATTTTTTGGAACAGGACTAACAAGAATCTTGTCAAACTGGGTAGATTAATAATTGCCTCTTATTTCCTGGTATGGAAACACTAAATATATATTTAATTAAATTCTTATTTGTCCCTCTCCTTTGCTTTTCTGGATTTCTGTAAGCAGCTGGGCATGGTGAAGAGGAAGTGCTACCTCCCTACAACTTACAAGTTCATACATACACTTGTGATGTGAGCAACAGAGAGAATGTGTACAAGACTGCTGAGAGAGTCTGCAAGGAGGTTGGTGAAATCTCAGTCCTCGTGAACAACGCTGGTGTTGTTTCCGGTCACCATCTTCTGGAATGTCCTGATGAGCTTATTGAGAGGACCATGATGGTTAATTGCCATGCACATTTCTGGGTAAATATACTTATTTCTAGTAGGAAGACTGTATGACTTGGTTACAGTCAGCTTTGATATTCTGAAGATGAACAAGGCTATTTACTTATACTGAGTTCATTTTCATGTTTCCATTTTTGCTTTGTCTTTTCTCTTAAAGTTAAATGATGTTTAAAATTAGTAGCATTTTTTTTTGCGTAAGACTGTAGCTTCAAGATGGTTTTACCCTAGACTGGTGTGCCTTCTACCTTTTTGCTGATCTTTGTACTCAGTGGGTCTGATCCATAGAAACTATACTGCCATGAAAACAGTGATTAGACATGTTTGTCAAACCAACTTCTCTCCTACAGATTTCAATAAGGGTTGGGAATGTTATAGATCTTCCAGTTCAGAGATATTACTATAGAAATAACATTCACTAGTGAGTTCTGTTAATTTTCCTTTTGAATTATATCGTACAGCTGGCTCTTTAGAAGTTGTAATATATTTAATGTGTTATGACAATGAAAAAAGGCATTTCTTTTTGAACATGCTTTACAGCCTATCTGATTTATCTAGTTGGAACTGGCTACAAGAAACTATTGTCTCAAAAACATGAAGCTTCACTACTCTGACTATGATCATTGCTCAACAGAATATTTTGTTTTTTGAGTAGTAGCAGCTGTCTGAAGTCCCATGCAGAAGTACATTTTAGCCTTGTTTTCAATCAAGGCTGGTAAATGTTCTGTGTTGTATTCATAGTCTACTTTCTGCTCTGTTGCTACTTTGAATGACTGTGGCTTTCATCACCTGTACTGGCATCCCCAGAGGGGCTTACTTCCCAGGTAAGTCTATAGCCAATTGAATCTAAAGAGCACTTGAGTAGTGGAAATGGTTCCTTGGCCCCCTTTGCTTTTTTGGCAGTCTTAAATCCTCTAATGTTGAGAATGCTATTTTTAATTTCTGTTACTGACTGTAAACAAGTATCATTTCATTAAATATGATTTTTTTAAATGATTCACACACCATTATACAGTAGTCACCTGCATCCCAGCACCTGCATTGTTGATATAGTTTGTAGTTCTTTGCTATTGAGAATCTTAAATACATGCTGAACATATCTTAGGAGAGAAGAGTAGACAAGTAGTTCATGATCCTTCTGTCAAGCATACTCTTTAGATCCATACTGTATGCTGTTGAGTGACTTGATCAGAGAGTCCATTTCAGCACATACCAGTTGCATAATTCAAAGAAGTTTGCCTTTAGTATTTTACAAAGGGAAAGTACTGTAGTTAGAAACTTTTTCTGCTAGAGGGATAAACATCCAGCTGATACTTAAAAAGGCAGAAACAGTGCTAACTTTACAAATTTGATTAAAGAAAAAATATAAAAATGAGAGCATTGTCATTCATTAAATTACTGAATTATCTTGTTCTTCATTTCAGCAACTAAATCAATTATTTATAAAATTGTGTGGTTTAAGGAATCATTTCTAAATCCCCAACTAATAGAACATTTAGTTGTAATCCTATAAGAATTTATTAACAAATAAGCACCATTGTGGTCAACAGAATTTGAATAATGTATGTAGGATTATTGCAGCAACTTTTATCTATCCTTATTTCTGAGTTTTTCTCTCTGCTCTGGAGCAATAGTGTTTTATTTGAAGCAGACAGACCTAACAATACACTAAAAATGACTTCAGACCTTGTTATACAACTTTGTATAGTTTTAGTTAGCAACCACAACTTTAGTTCCATGTACATGATTTCTGTAGTTCAATGAAAATGTCTTTAGGAAGAAATTATTTTCTTATGTGGATACTTAGGCGTCTCTTGTTTTCCAATCCAAAGTACCAACAGTACAAAAACAATTAAAACTAAAAGAGTCTGAGATATTGACATCTGCTACTGATGGTCATAAATACACATGTCATTTAGTATAGTACTATAGCAAGTCTTTATTGCATGCATGGTGACAACAATTGGTCATCTACAATCTTGAATTTCTTTGCTGATTAAGCTACAATCTTTATTCCTAAGAAGTTGGGTGATAGACCTGGCTTCCATTCATCTATACTACCTAGTAGAAAGAGGGATTTGTGCAGATTTCTTCCCTTGCTCTGCACAAGAGCCCCAGAATTACTCTCATAGGAGAGTCACTGCTTTTTCTGTTGATGGATGGCTTTCTTCCACAAGGAAGACACAATGGGACACAATCCTTAGTGTCATTTTTAGATGCAGTGCCAGTTCATCATGAAGTATTTTATTAAATATATGGGATTTGTATTTTTTTTAATGGTACTTACATTTTTTAGTGTACATTAGAATTCATCAGTCTTCAATTATTTATAAGCATATAATTATCTCACTGTGTCAAGTGAAAAAAGATTCCAAATCTCTTTTTGGTCATGTTTGGAATCCATTATGACCACCTCATAATCTGTTTCTTAAAACATTATGCTGTGGTGGCACAGTGGTTAGAATGCAGGCTGACTCTGCCCACTGCCAGGAGTCCAATCCTGACCGGCTCAAGGTTGACTCAGCTTTCTATCCTTCCAAGGTAAAATGAGGACCCAGATTGTTGGGGGCAATATGCTGACTCTATAAACCACTTAAAGAGTGCTGTAAAGCACTGTGAAGTGGTATATAAGTCTAAGCGCTATTGCTATTATGCATTTAAAATGTGATGTTCTGTAATATGCATTTCATCTGCAAACCAATAAAACAGCTTAATTAATGTGTATCTAGCAAAAGTAAAGGAATTGGAACTTTTAAATAACTTTTGCATTAAAACACTCATGCACCACATTAAATATATGTATTTCTTGTTTTTCATGCAAACATTTCTAGCCCATTGAGCTTCAAGAATTGTAACACTGTCCACCTACTAAGATTATTCTTTCTTAATTATAACATGAACAAGCAAAGGTCTTGGTGGTGTGGGGTAAGCACTATTGTTCTTGTAGAAATATAGTTCAAAATAGGGCTGCTAATGAGTCTAACAATTGTAAGAACAGCAACATTAAATACATCTTAACTTTGTACATAATAGTCCATTCTAATAAAGATAATGCACATTAACATAGTTTTTAGTATCAGTATAGTAGAAAATAGTTTTGAGTATCTTACTGTCTTCATGCCATGCTATGATGCACCTTTGAGAACATAACCAACTTGATCTTATATATACAACATTAGAATAAGCAGTGCACCATATGTTCACATTAATTCTTTGTGATGTGGCTGAAAAGTATACCTAGTTATTCTGTTGTTGCTTTATTTATTGCTTAGACGACTACCTTAGAATCTGATACATCAAATTTTGTTTTAGCTAATCTACTTTAATCTCATGATGTACAAAATCTACCCATTATATTTTTCAGGGGAACCCAGGGCTATTGGTTGCAATTATTGGTTAGCATAATTTTTCCTACCTCTTCAGCAGGGTTAAGCAGTGAAAGTGTACTACCAGTTCAAGTGCAGTTTTATATGAAATTATCGGACCTTCTATTATTCATTTTATGTATTTATCATGGTTAAGACCACCTGAGTCATCCCGGATTTGCAAACATCCTTCCTAATAACTGTTTTCCAGAATTAGTGTTGATATGGTATATCTAACAACACTGGGATTGAAATGAATGGGAAAATTCATATAAGAAAGAAAAGGGGACGTGGGACCTTGTGACTTTCCTGGTCTCCTAATCTGAGGCTTTATAGACACTTTTACGGCTAAGCTAAAAATAGCTTTGGAGTGCCCTGTATAATATCAACCCATATTTAGACTGTGTACATTATTTCTTTATCCTTTCCAGAGAAAACTCAGATGATTCCAAAGATTAATTTAAATAGTCTCTATAATGTTCTGTATATATAGAAAAATGTCCTATAGTTTACTAAAGGCATGTGTTGAATTCAGTGATAAATGGTGGCCCTACTTCTATGCAAAAGTTTAAATACAGACCAGCTTTTTTAACAAGTGCTTTTAAGTATGCCCCCAAGTATCTTTTAGACAATTGTTCTCATCTGTGCATTTTAAAAATGGCTGAAAGTAGATGTATCTAAGTTGTTTCAGTATGTGCTTTTTCATCATCATCAATCTTAATTCCAATTTTTATATGTAATAAGCTCAGCAAGCTTGTCCACAGATACATATCTTTATTGTATGTATAGTTTTGAGCACTTAATATTCAACCACCTCATCAGATGCATTATTTGATCTTTGATTAAGCTTGAATTAAACTAAGTCAATTAGTGCTACCAGTATACATCAAATCTAAGACTTGAGGTATGCTTGTTGAATAGAAATGGAAAGCCATGAAAGCTGATGGTTATTACAAACTCTCTTTCAAGTTGATAGAAGTTGAAGTCTTTTGATACTCCATTGTGTGCTTGGATTGGTTTGAGCTAGGTGCTTTAGATTAGCAATAAATAGTTGGAATGTAAAGCCCAAGTATGATACCGAGATCTAATTATATATTGCACATAAATATATACACTGAGGAGTTCATAAGAACTGCTTAGGAGTGAATTTGTTCATCGTTAAAATATCTGCTAAGTGGAAGGTGGCTTTTATGGCTTGCATAGCTTTAACTCATAATTCAAAACATTTTACACCTTTGCTCCCTATTTATATATGTAGTTTTGAAAAGCCCCTTTTTCTGATTCTTTCCTTTGATCAGTCTCTATTTACAAAGAATTAGATTCAGTTGACCTAACTAGTATTTGTTGATCTCACTCTTGTGATACTACCTTTCAACTCGACAATGGTATACAGATGAAACTATCTTAAGTTAAAATAAATGAAACTTTCTATCTCCCTTTTATCTATTGTGGTTGTCTATGGCCCTCCAAACTCTTGAACACAAGTCGTCTTCCCCAAATTCTTTCTTTGGAGATGCCAGAATTGAATGTACATATTTTCACACGTCTACAATATGAAGATAATATAATAGTATCTGTTGGCACCAATTTCTTTATTTTTTTCAAATTTGGAAGGCTTCCTAATGCCATAGCAACTCTAGGCAGCAAGCAGTATTAAAAACAGGTTTTAACAATTTTTAAATGACAAGGAAAACACAAGGAACATTCTCTTGCACAATGCACTCGCACATGGGACCTAGCCCAAGGCACAAGGGGAAAAACCATGTTTCAACAGCCTGTTCCATATCACTAGTAGGGAAAGTGGACTTTCTGACTTTTTCTTTTGGAACAGTCTTCTGTTGAAACTTCATTTGTCCTTTATGAGATGTGTATCTGATGACAATCAGACATACAGAAAGCTCTGAAATTGAAACTAATGAACTGTGCTTTCCAAAAGTGGGACTATACACTAGTGTTCTCCATTTGGTGACCCCAAAATGCATTCAGATTGCAAATTCCAGAATTTCCTGCCAATTCTATCTTTACCTATATTCCCAAAGTTTTTTTAACTCTTATTAATTTTTCTTGTCTGCTTATCCATAGGCTTTGAGTAAAAAGTATTTTTGTTATTGTTTCAAATTTTTCCTTTTACTGTATTTTAAAATATTTCTATTACATTCTTCTGCAATACTTAATGTGTAAATGCTTTTCAGAATGATTCAGAAAACTTTAAAAAAACCAATTGGTGATTACTTGTAATGAAAAGCAATTTAGAAATTACACAAAATTAACAGCAGAAAGGACTAACATTATGTTCTTTTTTTTTTTAAAGGAATGAATTTCCTTATTATAGTAGGATATGTACATATCCTGCTTGTTCCCAGAACCAAATTAAAATGGGAGTGATACACATTACACTAGGAAGTATGTGACATAATACATCTGGGAGCAATATTTTTCTTTTGGGGGTGGGGATTGTGAGTAAGAAACTTATTCTGTCACTACCTCATTATGTCAAAGATGTGGCATTTTATTGTCACCACTTGGCCTATATATTTAACTTAATCTACTCATTACAACTGAAGTCATTTTTTGGTCTGGTGTATATTTGTATACACCGATTCAATTTCCAAACTCTATTGTTGAACATAACAGAGTTTTCTTCTGAAAAAAGTATAGAATGGTGTGGTAAAAAGGCAAATATATTGTAATAATTTTCTGTTTATTGAAAGGTAATTTCCTGTCTTATGCAAATGGCTGTCTTATGCAAATGTCAGTTATTTTTAATTGAATTTCTAATCATGAAAAAAATTGTTCTGGCAACATTGATTTGTAAGCTATCAGTTTGCATATTTACATTTACTGATGAATCATTTAAAGTGTATTTCTAAGAAAGGCCTAATTAAATATTTTTGTTTGATCTTATTTCTGAGAGAAACCTCGTATGTTCTTGTTATAGTTATCATTTTCTACAGAATTACAGATCCTATGTGTTTTTTTCCATCTCCAGTTTGTGGAAAAAGATTTTTGCAGTAAATGTCCATTGTATGAGAATGAAGCTTATTTGGTGGTTGGTTGGTTTGTCTAGACAATAGGTTTCTCAGATTTCCTTTCCTAGGGCCATCTCCAACGGAATCTTTCTGAAGCAGAATGGAAAATAACACTAGGAGCTGCAATGGGGATTCCATTCTCTTGTATTTACAGGAAGTCTCTGGAACATTTTCCTCCATAAATGGAAACACCTTTTGTCTGTGTGGAAGGACAATTCAGGTTTAAAATATTGATTTCTTTTCATTTCAACTTCGAGATCAATATTGTACTTTACTAGCATTGTGTAAAAGTGATGCATCTCAGATGTATTGAAGTAATCCCTTGGATGTTTTCTGCCTTAGTAGAGCTACAGGTGATTCTCTTCCTTTTGCTGTTCTCCATCTCAGTGAGGCCCCATGCTGGAAGACGCCAGAGGTATAGCTGGTCCAGCATTCTGCCTCTCCTGGGATCAGCTTATAAAAATTCCAAAAGCAGGACATGAACACAATAGTGTGCTTACATTTCTCAACAATGGGTATTGAAACTGAGTCGGGTGGTAAATGGCAAGTTTTAAGTATTTGCATTATTCATTGATTTTTAACCAAATGGCAACAAGCTTTTCGTGCTAATTGAACAGAGGTGAAGAATTTTCACAACTAGAAATTGAATGTGTTAGTAGGTGAGATTTAGGATTTAGGTGCTAGGAAACTTCTAATGTGTAATGAACAACTAAAGACAAAAGGTAACTCCTTTTGCTGGAACTCGGTAGTTTAAAAATAAGCTTTTGATGTTTTCTTTGTTGTTCCTTAGTAAAGTCTCTGCCAAATTTCTTGTTTTCCTTCCTTTAACATCCTGAATTAAAGTGTGTGGGAAATATAGAGACAAAGATTGCTAAACCTTTAACTTCTTAACGCATTTCCCATTTTGATTTGTTTTCTTAGCTCATTTTCCATTTTGGCTTATTTGTTTTCTTGATGGTACAGTAAGTAACCTGTGTAGATTGATTGATTATGTGTCATTGCAACCACATAGATCTTTCTCAAGAACAAAATGTGTGTGTATAATCAACTTGTAAGGCTTTTAGTCTTTGACTGCAACTCTCAGGAGCTGTTGGAAACCAAAGTTTCTCAGGTACCATTTAAGAGAGTTGTGGAATCAAGAGACTCAGTAATATTTTTCTAGGGCCGTGTACTGTTTCATTTGATTTTGTGCTTATTAGATTATTTTAGTTTGGATTGTCTGCCTGATTTGATATTTTAGCTGTTTTTATAGGGGTTTTCTATGCCATCCAGAGCCCATTGGGGGTGGGAGGCTAATATAATAATTGCATTATTATTATTATTATTATAGTTATTACTGTACATTGACAAAAATTTCTATCACTTATATATGTGGATCTAAGCAGATCCACACTGCTTGGATCCACACACATATTATGCCAGTACATTATAATATCATAGGTTCTTGGGAAGAACTCAATGTGTATGAAGGCCAATACCATCTGAAAAACTGGCAGATGTGACATTTCATTGCTCTGTTTAAGGTAATAATGAAAAATACTATATGGTTATATATTTATATTTGACCTATACTTTTGTCCTTTATTTTTCTTGACAGTTGAAATGAAGATTAGATTGACCAAGGCCAGATTACTAGATACAAGGCTAGCAAAGCCTTGCTCTAAAGCTCATGGTTTTCCTAATATGCATTTGTTGTTTTTTCCCCATTTTAACATTTCATATTATCCAGTATACAGTCAATGACATAAAAATACCACAGTGCCATTGACTAATATAAGTCCTTGTAGTTTTCTAAAAACAATTGTACTGGATGTAAATGAAATAAAATTTTGTGATGCTGTCCCCCAATACCAGTGTCTTAATACAGAATCATAATTCATTATCACTACTACCATTTATATTCTTCTGCTTAATAGCAATAAGATCTGAGTTTTCTTGACACACAATTTGGCACTTTTTTTGTTAGACACAGTATACAGAATCCCACACTAGAGTTAAAAGCAATTTCTATGTGTGTATCAAGGGAATTCCTTTTATGGCTATAAAAGTAGTTGAGCCAGTTCCTTTGCAACTGCATAGAATATGGTTAACAGTTGTTCTCCTAGTTGCTCCATTAGGTAGGTATTGGTATTGGTAGGAACCATACTAGTTACAGTATATCACTTTATAGACTAAAACTTGGTTTTGGTCCATATTTAATTGTTTTATTCATATTTTCATATTTCTCAGTTGAAATTTTAGTTCTGTGCTTGTATTATGTTGTTTTATCCTTTCACCTAGCTTTCTTGATATTTTTAAAACTAGAACTAAAGTAATAAAGGAGGAGGATATTGGAAACTAAGTTTTCCATTAATAGAAATAACATAGCCCCCACCCCATAAAACAATATACTTGCTCAGTTTCATTAAACTAGTTTCATTAGGCATTTTTTTCCAGAAACTTTATAAGACTATTGTAGCAGAAATAACCCAACAGCTCTTTTTTTAAAAGTAAGATTAAGGATGGTGAATGAAATTATCCTGATGTTATGGGAACTTGGCTGCCTCTAATAATGAGGCTAGGTATGTTTTTAAAAAGATTTTTGTGATGATAGCTAATTCATAGCTTCCCTCTAAATCTAGATTGGTGCTTTTTCATATATTAGCTGCATTTCTCCTCCATTTTAGTCAAAGACTCAATCAGGAGCAGACTGAAAAGTTTGGTGAAGTGGTTAAAGTTAGAAACCAAAAGATTGTGAATTCTAGTTTTCTCTTATGCATGAAAGGCAACTGAGTGGCTATTGGTGAGCCTCTTAGTCCAACCCTGCTCATAGGTTTCTTGTAGAGTAATTAGGAGGCAGAAACATGCATATACTACCCTGAGCTGTACAAAAATAAAAATAGGATATAAATCTTAGTGTAACTATGTGTTTATGTTTCTCTATTTATATTGCAAGTTTTAAGAATATAGTGTTAGGGGAAACTTTGAGTCATAAAAGGCAAAATTGCTTCATTAATTTTATTCATTTATTTGGCATTATTTATCAAATAAATACCATCTTTTCTTATTGTAATATTGTATGCTTATTTATAATTGGATTGTAAAAAGTGTTGTAGTGCAATTCTTGCTTAATGTATTTCCTCCCCCCCAAACTCTCACATACTTAAACAGGTATTAAATCAAGAGTTACTTAAAGAGATATTAAATCAAACTAGAGACTATTTAGCTCATTATTGTTGACATTGACTGGCAGCAACTATCCAAATCTACTTACATATTCCAGAAATTGAACCTGAGATTTTCTGCAAGCAAAGTTTGTTCTTTCATGGCAGTGTAGTTCTCTGCCTCATTGTATGAAGGAATTCATATATTTTACAAGCAACTAGGCAATCATTGGCCTACAATAAATTGTCTTTAATCATGATTTAACAAGCTTGACTTTGGAGATTAAATGAAGTAGATCATCTTTTCTCTTAAGACACATATTTGCAGATGCCTTCTGCTGTAAGTGGAGTGACAAGCGCAAAATAAGAAACTCTATACTAAATTTGTGAATACAGAGCTGTGTATAGAACTTTGTATTAGGCACCAAATCTGAGTTTTCAGTATGATATATCCTTTTTTTAGTTTTGTAGCCCCAGAGAAATCATTTTAAAAGACATTGATTTTTCTGTAAAAGTTCCTAAAACATAAGGAGAGTCTATACATTTTATCAGCTGCTGCATCGGCTTATGTTGACCAGTTGGGCGTTCAGCATTTTCCAGTCATAACTCCTGGACAGGAACTAGGGCAAACACCGGTGTAGAACAAGAAGGATTTACCACGTACCTTCTTTCTAGTTTCAGATCGTTAACAAAATGAATACTCCAGACATTACTGGGAAAAGTGATATCACATTTTGTTTCCATAATATATACTTTAATTTCATAATTTAAATCCGGAGCATGCAACTTCTAAACCAAGTGCTATATTTGTATTTTAAATAGTCGAAGTAAAATGGGGTGAAAATGAAAAAGCTAAATTTGATTTTATGTCAGTGACATTTAATTAAAATTAAATACAGTTAATACATATTGTCAAACTGCTTTAATACTGTCAAATCATGTGCTTAATGTTATTTTCCCTTCTCTTACATTAAAAATTGCAAGTTGATAACAACTTTGTGTATGAACCTTAGATTTTGCATTTCTAATTAATGTGACTACCTGCTCTGCAATAAGTTTTTAGAATGTTTTCAAGAACTCCAAAGGAAGATGGGATGGACAGATCAAACAAGCAAGGCTAATTCTGAAAAATATATTTTAATCAGTAGAAACAAGAACAGAACAACTTTAATCTTCTGTCATCCAACAACTGCACATAAAATGCTTTGTGTGGTGTTCAGAGCTCAGAGTTAATAACTGCAAGCAAAACTCTGGTTCAAGGAACATGTGAAAATTGTTAAGTCATTTCTGATTGAAAAACAAAGTCGTCATAAAAATGAAATTAGACTGAGTCAGCTGTTAGTAAAATTATTTAAGCCAACAGTTATTTAGAGAGCAAATTCATATGGCATTATATGGTGATTTAAGTTGGGGAGGACAAGGGAGAAGAATCCACTTGTGTGTAGAATTGATATATAGCAGTCCAAAATTGAGCCTTTATTTTGGCTTACAGATACAATCTATTTGGCAGAAATGCAATTCTAGCACATTATCTCTTACTGCAAGCACATGGCAGCTGCAATGTGACACCTTATAAATATTTTACTATTTCAAATGGATTTCTGCATGGGGAAGTTCATAAAAGTCCACAGAGGCATATCCAGGTGTTCTGGGATGAGATTATAAAAGAAACCTTGTGGAGGTTTTGTTGTTGTTGTTGTTGGGTACTTGGGTACTGGTAAGAGGGAATTGGCTAAATGCTGCTCTGAGAGGCTGCAAATAATTATAAATTTTGAAATGCAAACAATAAAACAATCTTTGGGAGAAAAGTTCCTGCATTGTAATACAACTTTTCACTCATACAGTAACGTGCATTTATGGATATGGTCACTGATCTCTAGCAGAAGAGATCTTCTGAAGTTAGTGGACTATAGCCATTTTAGAGAATGTTCCTCCCTTTGAACTTGTCCTGTGTCTGAAAGGCTGATCTATGGTAAACCTCATTTTAAAGTAATTATTAAAAAAAAAGCAAGGATCTGGAAGCTGTCATCACTATTGACTCAGCACATGTTACAGGCCTTTGATTATGATGATAGCATTTTTATCTGAACTATAGTAATTGTTTTTACATATGCATCAGAACATTTTAAGTAGAACTAGCTTCTCTTTTATCTATTAAATTTGATGACATGCATATTTATTTTTAAGAGATTAAAGTGCATTTTCTGTCAAGGATTCTGACAGTTTATCATGTTTATTCAATATTTGTTGAGTAATCCACAGTTGGATATATTCTCCCCTCCCCCAGCTGCCAAATCAAATGAACTATTTTACATTATAATTACACATAGTGCGTTCAATATAGGCTTGGTTTTACGTAAAGTAATCCTATAGAAGTGTGACAATATAATAACTAAATATTTTCAGTAGACAATTAATTAGAACTACATGTACTATCCTGTGTAATTTTGTGTAAGGCACTTTTGTAAATTAATTTTTACTTTTTGCTTCAACAACTTTACTTAAAATATATTTTATTTTTAGTTATCTTTTTGCTTAAATTTCCATCTTGGTCCTGAAATGAAATAAGCAGGTTTCAGATTGGAGGACTGCTTAAGTTTGACAATTTTGTCTTACCTTTGGGCCGACTCATCAAAGATTAAGGCATTATTTCTTGTGTTCTTCTTTGCAGACCACTAAAGCATTCCTTCCCAAAATGCTGGAACTGAACCACGGACACATTGTCACTGTTGCAAGCTCTCTTGGCCTCTTTAGTACTGCTGGAGTAGAGGTCTGTTCAAATTTCTTAAAGCATGTTTCTTGCATGTTTAAAGAGTTTGCTTTTATCATCAAGCTTGGTGTGCAAGGTAATATGTGCAGCACTTGGACAAAACAATTCAACTTTTGAGGAATCCATCAGTCAGGAGTAACTAATTTAGTTTCTTTGGAAAACTAAATCACCAGTGAATTAAAAGCAGTAGACATTGCAATGAGACTACCACCAGCCTTTTCAGATCTTTTATAGAAAAGTTTGTTGTAAAGCTATCACTATAGAAGAAAAATAAGAAAAAAAAACCCAGCCCTTAATTTATGAAATCTCAATGATATGAGAATTAAATTTAGTATCTCAAAGTATTAGGGTATGTTATAAAGCAACTTTTTACTGACCAAACCAACTCAAAATTGTTCCTATTAAATGGCAGCACATCTCTAGAGGCTTTATCTAGTGCTGGGAGATGCTAAGAAATGAACCTGGGACCTCTGTCACTGAGCCATGTGTCATTTGAGGATTCTAGATGTTGTAATAGAGCATTCCTGGTTCAAAAGATATACTTAGAGTTGAAGTGAAAGGATGGATTTGATCAGAATTAGTAATTTGGTAGAACTAGAATTGGTAACTGGTAGAACTAGAGCCATATTTCCTTCCTCCTTCCTTCCCTTTTTCCTTCGTTCTGTCTTTTCTTTCTTCTTTCCTGAAAAGCACAGTTGAATAGTTATGCCTTTTGTTTTCAATTGTTTTGTTGATGATGATGATTGTTTCTAATATAATTAAGGTTACATTTTTTCTGGCTATTGATAGAAGATAGCAGGAAGATGCTGAGATAAGGTGATCTGTTGGCAAGTCTATTCACCATGTATTGTCACTAGCGTTACCAGCATATTTCCTCTGCAACTCTTTTGTTGCTTACGATGCTTAAAACATCTGATCGAAAGGAGGACATTTCTTATTTTAATAGTGAAAGCAGCTAGAGTCACAATGGGAGGAACATTGTGGGACATTGCCAGTGGGACAGCCTTCTGTCAGGGATGCTTCAAACTGGATTCTTCCTACGAGCATGGGGGTTGGACTCAGTAGCCTAAGTGCAACTCTGTGGTTCTATATTTTCCCAGGATATTTGTAAATTCTTCTTATAACAGAAGCAGGTTTCCAATATCAGCAATATATTTTCCTTTTTTACTACTGAAGATAGGATTAAGGATGACAAGCAATTATAATTTTAATTAGGCCCATAAAGAAGGGACAAATGAATAAATTTTAGTGTATTAATCTGAAGTATGCCTGACTTTTGTGTCCTAATCTCCTTCCTTCCCCTGCATCTTCCTTCTTTTTCAGTACTCTGTTAATGAACGCTTCCTAAGTTTTAAACTAAACTTTACACTATGGACTAAGATTCTGATTTGTCCTGATACTGCTCAGACTTAGCTACTAATGTGAAAAAGACCAAGCTTCCCAGTTTCTGGAATCAAAACCATTGAGCAAACCTAAGGAAAAAGATGCTACTTAGTGGCTGTGTCTCCAAATTGCTTGAGATAGCTCTTCTTTCTCTAAAAGAAAACAATGGCTGAATTGAGAAGTGGGATGGTTTTTTTTTTTTTAATGCTGCTTGAAAGACAGAGAGCTTTTTATTTCTTCAAAAAGCTACATCAAAGAATGTTATTTAAGTTTAATTTTTCAAAAAGACTTTTTTATTTAATAAAAGTAAGATGATCGGTTTAAGTCTGTTTTTTTTTTAAATTGTGTAACTTGTTTCATGCTTGTTTTTTATATTGCCAATTTAGGATTATTGTGCCAGTAAATTTGGAGCTGTGGGGTTTCATGAGTCCCTGAGCCATGAACTAAAGGCAGCTGAAAAAGATGGCATTAAAACAACACTGGTTTGCCCGTACCTTGTAGATACAGGAATGTTCAGAGGCTGCAGAATTAGGTAAGTAGGCAAGTTTTTTTTAAAAAAAACCTATATACAGGTAGTCCTCGACTTACAACAGTTCATTTAGTGACCAAAGTTACAACGGCACTGAAAACAGGGACTTATGGCCATTTTTCATACTTAGGACCATTACAGCATCCCCATGGTCACATGATTTACATTCAGATGCTTGATAACTGACTCACATTTATGACGGTTGCAGTGTCCCAGGGTCATGTGATCATCTTTGGCGGCCTTCCGACAAGCAAGGTCAATAGGAAAACCAGATTCACTTAACAACCGTGTTATTAATTTAACAACTGCAGTGATTCACTTAACAAATGTGGCAAGAAAAAGTGGTAAAATGGGGTAAAACTCACTTAACAAATTTCTCACTTAATAACATAAATTTTGGACTCAATTGTGGTCGTAATTTGAGGACTACCTGCATATAAAAAAAATAATGCAGCTGTATCAAATACATTACACATAGCATCACTCTACTTGCATTAAAAATTCTTTCTTCATGAACAAAATCATAATAAAATATCTATTATAATTATATTTCCTATGTTATGGGGAAACATGGTCTAATATATTTGAAAATATATTGGATCAGAATCTAATGTGGTAATGTTTAAAATAGTTCATTAGACTCCCATAGCTAGTTTACAACCTATGGTTCTGCTAGTGTAGCATAAATGCCTCTTACATTAAATACATTGGTTATTATTTATATAATATATATTAAACCTTTTAGATTAAAAAGCATTCAATGTTATAACTCAAAGTTAAGTCTGAAGTTTGTAATCATGATATGTGACCCTGATTATGGCTCATGTCCTAAACAATTAAAATTCTAGTAAGATTCTAGTTTTATAATTTCTTCTCTAGGTAATTTAATTTGACTTCATTATTGGTAATTTGTATTATGCTACTGAGTTCCAACTACAATGTATAGTACTCTTAGATTTTATACTATGTGTATTATTTAGTTTTTGAAGGCGCATATATTGTGGGAAGGATGATTTGTACCAAGCAAGGACCTCATCCTATTGAATTAGTAAAACAAACATGCTTGACATCGTCTTCTGTCTTTGTGTACTTTTTATCTGATAGATTTTTAAAATGTGGCTTGTTATTTTTATTTTTTCAGAAAAGAAATAGAGTCATTCCTTCCACCTTTGAAACCAGAGTACTGTGTAAAGCAAGCTATGAGAGCTATACTGACAGATCAACCTATGATTTGCACACCTCGTTTGATGTATATGGTTACCTTCATGAAAAGGTTATTATTTAGATCTACTCAGTAAAATGTACATATTTCAGAAATAAATGGGCAGTCAAACTTTGGGATAGATGTCCAGCTTTTACTTCTAATTAACTCAAGTGTTATTGCTTGTCAAAGAAAATGTAATAGCACAGAGAGGCCCAGGACTCTATAATCATTCATACCGTATTTTTCAGAGTATAAGACGCACCTTAGTTTTGGGGGAGGGGAAAAAAATCTGCCTCTGCCTACCAGCATCCATGACTAGCGTCCTTAGCAAACAGCCTGGTCAGCTTCAGAACATTAGCCTGATTCACCACAAGCAGCTGATTGGCGGGTGGATCGGCCTCCCGGAATACCCCCAATCAGCTGTTCCCAGAGGTGAACTTTAGCAACAGGTTCGCTGGTTGTGAGCGCACGTGCCTCGTTGGGGCAGATACCCAGCTTCAAAAATGCAGCTGATCGTCGCAGGGCACTCCAGTGCGTACAGCAGGCGAAGCGTGGAACTGGTCCGAAAGGGCAGCAGCTGTTCCGGGTTGCCATTTTGGCCTCTGTGCCTTGCTTTTTCACCCTCCGAAAGCTCCGTTTGGGAGGGGCTGCCTTTGCATCCTCCAAAAGCTCTGTTTGGGAGGGGCTGCCTTTGCAGCCTCCAAAAGCTCCGTTTGGGAGGGGCTGCCTTTGCAGCCTCCAAAAGCTCTGTTTGGGAGGGGCTGCCTTTGCAGCCTCCAAAAGCTCTGTTTTTGGGGCGATGGTCTGTGGCAATCCCTGCAGCCTGGAACAGGTATAAAACACGACGCACGGAGGCCGAAGGGTGGGGGTCGGCCGGTGGGTAGGGCTACATTCAGTGTATAAGACGCACCCAAATTTTCACCCTCTTTTAGGGGAGGGAAAAGTGCGTCTTATACTCCGAAAAATACAGTAATTTATGGGATTGATACAACCAGTTCTCAAACTTGGCATAAGGCAGTGTTCATTTTATAAAGGAGAATATTTGTAGCTCAGGATTGAAATGAGAGGTCCTTGGTGCTCTCTGACCTTGGCTGTTTTCTTGCAGATGTTTTATTACCCAAACAAGGTAACATCATCAGTGCTAGACAAGAAAACAAGTTCAAAGAGCACCAGGGATCCCTCATTGTTCATTCTTTCTGTCTCTCCTAGCACTGTTTCCTCTTCATTAGCAAAATGTATGAAGTAGAAGTCCTTCACCATGTACTATGTGATATTTTTTTGGGTAGTAGCAGATATTGCATGCAGATTCTTTCAGGTGGAAAGCATTCTTTCTACCCCTGGACTACTGCAACAGCCCATCAATATGGGGACATCACTAGGGCAATTGTATTTTTTTTGAAGGAACAGAAACACAAAGTAGACTTCATTGATAGTGTACCAAAAAGGAAAGTATCCAAAATTTTTGTGCCTGGAGAATAACAAGGACACATAGTCTGGCCTTACTAGCTTAAGAGGCATGAATTCTGCACAATTGGAGTTTTAAGTTCCATAGAAATAAATGGTAAGGCTAACTAAACCATTTTCAATCTATTGATGATAAGCCCTGAAAAGTTAATAGCTTTATTTCATTTATTTATTTGTATCTCACCTTTATTATTTTTACAAATAATTCAAGGTGGTGAACATGTCCAACACACCTTCCTGTTGCTATTTTCCCCACAACAACAACCCTTTGAGATGAACTAGGCTGGGCTCAGATCCCAAAGATCCAAACTTTGTTATCAATTATAAATGTGAATAGAATGCCAAATACTAAGATCATGTAATGTGTTTGGGAGGAATCATAAAAGTGAAATTAAGAAACAGCGCATCTCCTTAATCAAAGTCATCTGGACTGTTACATTCTATGATATTCTCCCTGTTTTGATTTTATGGATTATTTATTTCTTGGATAACCACCTTCCTTTTCAAGGAACTTCACAAATCTGTATAAAGCCTTATTAAATTCCTCAAGGGCTCATTTCCAATTGTTGAAGTCTCTAGATACAGTGAAAATAGAAACAGTAACACCCGAAAACAAAAGCAAAGTACCAAGAAAGAAAGAATGAGGCATAGCGCAAGTATTTTGAAGTTAAAAGAATGCTAGCAAATGTTTCGATGTGAGGCCCTTTTTGAGTATGGAATCCAGCCAAATGGTCCTTCTGGTCTTTTGGCCTTGATCTCTGAGTATATATTTTTTTTAAGCTAAAAATGAGTAAGACTTAAGAAAGGAAATACGTATTGGTTTTAAAATAGGTAACAGTTTGATGAATTGTTATTGCTGATAAAATTACTGTATTATTCTACAGAGGCATTGTCAATAGCTCATTAGTTAAAATAGTCAAAAGTGTGTGCAGCCAAGACTAAGCCACCCTGGGAAGCATTCTTTAGTGAAAAATAGCAGGTGGGGTTTGTGCTTGAGAAGAAGCTCTTTAATTGTCCATAAAACACATTATAGTCTTGTACAGAATAGTTTTATTAACATCCAGAGCCTGTAGCTCTTTGGAACAATGTTAGGATTTGTACTATTAAAGCTTTTGACTCATTATATTACATTCAAAACATTTAATAATAATGGTTACTTTCATTACTTTAGCCTTAGGAATTATTTGTTCCTGATTTGTTGATTTTGTAGAAGAGAAGCAATAATTTTAGAAACTTAAACTTCTATCCTTAGCCTATCATATCTGAGGGAATCTGCTCTAGATAGCATTTAAATTTTCTTACATTTGTTATTGCAATTTTTAAAAGCAAATAACCATCTTTATCGCTATATTTACAATCCTATTTATCTGTTTCCTTGTTTTAGCATCCTACCTTTTGAAGCAGTTGTGTGCATGTACCGGTTTTTGGGAGCAGACAAGTGTATGTATCCTTTCATTGCTCAACGAAAACAGGCCACAAATAACAATGAAGCAAAGAATGAAATATAACATTTTATAAAGGACTGTTATTTGTAACAGAATTATTATCAAATGCTAGAACTGTATTCTGGAGTGCACTTGCATTTAGCAGGAGCAACTGTTAACATTTTATCATGACATTCTCTTGGATCCTATACCTGAATAGTGAACAGGAAAAACATTTTTTTTTTACATATTGTATGTAGAGTAATCAAAATTCCTGAGAACCATGAGAGGCAAATTTATAAAAAGTAGTGATCACCCTTGTTCTTTTGAAACTTTATTAGATGTACAGTAATATGCTACTCTTTTTATAGAGAGAAACTTTGTATGATTTCTCTTGAGATGGTTATGCAAGTAGACAATTCAATTGTTTCATCAATTGTTCATTTTCTTGTGATGTTTTCATGGGTTGTCATTTACATTATGTAATGTAGCAGGGGCAGTGCTTCAAAAGCTCACTCAGTCTGTGTGTGATAATACATTTTAATTACTTTTTATTTTTCAGTGTTGCATATATTGAACCTAAATATGTCTTCATTAACAGGAAGTTTGGAATGCTTTCAGAATGGAAAGTCATAATCCATACCATTTCTTTCTGTTATTTAAATAAGAATATATGGCTTGCATTTAAAATCAACCACTATAAAAGCCAACTTTAATGGAATTGGATGGGCAAAGGAATAAATAGCTAAATAGTCTTTCTAGACTATATAGTGAAATCCATTTCCCTATCATTGATTACTGTCCAATAACCCATGTTTTTGCTTAAAATTCAAAAGCAAATTGAGTTAAGAAAAAAATAAATCATGGTCCTCCTGCCAATTGTCACATTAAAGTATTACATAAACAAAATGTAATATTATTAGATGCAACTTGAACATTAGAAAGACCGTAAAATGTTTTTTTTAATTGCATTATAGAGCAGAAAACATTTTTTACCTTTTTTTGTAAGAACAATTTTGTGCCTTGAATTTGGTGAACTGTATTAGTAGAATATTGTAAAGGTGAACTTCTACCTCTATATCTAAATGTATATCATTCATTTGTAAATTTGTTTAAAAAATTGTGACTTTTTTAGAATGTCATGTTAAATACTGACCAACTTTTGTGGTTATTAAAATTATCCACTTGTTCTTTAAGACATAACTTGGTCGGATTTTTTAAATGATGTCCAGGTTTGAGGTACTTTTTAAATACTAATTATGTTCCATTTCAACACAGGACAATATGTGTTTTTATATTCTGTTCCTATGGT
Organism: Thermophis baileyi; assembly: GCA_003457575.1. Classification (NCBI taxonomy): domain Eukaryota; kingdom Metazoa; phylum Chordata; class Lepidosauria; order Squamata; family Dipsadidae; genus Thermophis; species Thermophis baileyi. The sequence goes on from QLTV01001992.1 coordinate 1,916,015, forward strand.
AGTAACAGTATCAAAAAAATATAGTTGTAGTTGATGACTTGGCCTATTCAATCCTGATATTTCCACTATTTCCAGTGACCTTTAGAGGAGCAGTGCATTTCTTTCAGAAGGCATTATTTATGGGAGGATAGCTTTAGTATGTACTGCTGTTCAATTCTCTACAATATGGATTCTATTGCATATATATTCCACAAAATTCAGATCAAAGTTTTAAAAACAAGAAGCAGCTGTAGAAAACTATTGAAATTATACACTCTTCCATTGGAGACAATGCTGTATATTTTTAACACTTCTGGCCACTATAAAGTACTATATTCTGCTATCCAATAAATAATCAAAATTAGTTAAGACATGTATGATGGGAATTATTTTTCCCAGCTTTGGTTCAAGTATGGCTTTTAAGTTCCACCTCTGTCACTGGAAGTTTTCTGATAATCTTGCCTGTTCTACAACATGATTTTTACACGAATAAACTACTGATACCCGAATAAACTACTGATATAGTAGCATTATTCTGATATGGTTTACTATATCTCTGTTAGGACATGCAAGAGAGATTACCTTCTGAATAATCTTCAGCACTTGTTGGTTTAAAAGTACTGAATCTCTGTCCAGAAAAAGGGAAAACCCTTCTCAACCCAGTGCTAATCAAATACAAATTTATTTCTTAAGGTAACAGTTCAAAGAGATTGTAAAAAAAAAAAAGATGGCTATATGTTAAATGAATATTCAAAGCAGTCAATATTTTAATGCATAAAAAGTAGCTAACAAATTGTGAAGGGAGTACCTGTAAGAATTTTATATTCAAAGTATATCCAATTTTTGAAGAATGGATATTAATCAGAATAGAGAGCTGGTAGTGACCAGCTGTAGGTCTTCTAGTTCAGTTCTTCTATTACATGGAATTAATACTTGGTTCACACATTATATGAAGCCATAGCCTGATTAACTATAATTTGATTAAATCTGTTGACTAGATTTGCAAATGCGTTAAAATCAGAGTTGGGCAACTTATAACCCTAGCTGTGTAATTGGCTCTTGAAGACTTGTTTTTTTCCTAATAGTTGCAAGAGTCATTTCCAACTACTTTGATATATTTCAGTTTTCACTATTTTGAAATGGAAACCACATGGAAGCTGTAGCCCAAGTTTAAAATGCACTTAAATTCTTATATTATTCAAATACCTTATATGTTTATGGTCCTGCCTACTGCAATCCACTCCCTTAAAATCATTAAGAGCAGCATCCTGGACAAAGCCATAACCACTACCTCCATGACAGCATTAGTACCTTGCTTACATAAAGGTTCTCTACAGCAAGTTTTCTATTGTCCCAGCAGATTTTAAGCTGCAGTCTCCATCCCATTTTGGAAGAATAACAAGTATACCATTCTCTATGTTCTTTTTTCACACATCACATTATTCACATCAAGGTAGAACTTGGAAGATTGTATGAGAGAGTTTTTAAAGTCTCTTGCCAGATACATCTCTTGACAATTATGATTGACAAAGTCACAGATCCAAACAACAAATAGTTTTCTGGAATTCCAAATATATATATATCAGATTTTTTACATATATATTTATGCTTTTAAAGAATTTAAAACAACATTTAACAAATAACCTACATAATCCACAAAGATCATGGATCACTAAAAACTGATTGATTGTATTTTAAAAGTGCCCATATAATAAAAGCATTCTCAGGCAGGACATATCCAACTTGTGCTTTTCCCAGTTCTATGTTGAACACCAGCTGTGTTTACATAATGTATTTAACAGATCAGCTAAAGACCTAGCAACTACAGGTGCATATCATCTAAAGTTTGGTTTGCAATAGAGTTTTTTTTAAATAAAATATATTTTGATTTTGATTTGTTCATGCTGGTTCTTCTGTAATAATGGTGTAAAAAGATGATCATTTGTTCCACTAGATTTTTCTTTCCACAAAAGATTCCTTTTTTTTCTGCAGAAAAAGGTTGGAATTTGAGCCAAGTATGGAATTTCCAATTTTGGAATGTGTAGACAGTATCATCTATTTATTATTAAACTTGCATGCCACCCAACCTTTACCCCCCTTCCCAATTGGGTTGCTCCCAACAATCAAAGATAATACAATATTATATTTAAAAGAAAGGAAAAAAAGACTACAACTGGCAACAATGAAAGATACAGGGGATCCCACTTTAACTTACCAAAGGCCTGGATGAAGAGCCAGGTTTTCATGGCCCTTCTAAGTAACAACAGAGCTGGGGCCCTCTGGATCTTGAGGAACCTCATTCCAAGGGATAGTTACTGTTACAGAGGGTGCTACTTTGGGGATCCTGATAGATTGCATTGTTTAATTGAAGGAACCTGGAATTTGCCAATCCTGCAAGTCTGAATTGGCTGGCTATATACACACAAAATATAGCACCTATCTGTCACAGTGAATGAAAACAGTCACAGCCCATTTTGCAGAATTCATACCAAATGGTAAGTCTAAAAAAGATGATGTTTGGCCAGTAACCGGATAGCATGTAACGAGGAAGCACAGTATCAATCTTTGGAACTATATTTGCAATATTTAAGGACAGGGCCTCCACTTCTACTCTCAACGCTAGCACAGAAAATTTACTTATTCTTTGACTTTTTATATACAGTAATCTTCATCCCAAACACACCTATCAAACAAAGTCCACTCAGATGGGTTTTTAAAAATTTATTTTTATTTTATTTTATTTTTTATTTCATCAAGCATGTATTAGATAACAGATATAAGTATAAACATAACTATGAATACATGAAATGGATACAAATAAAAGGGAACATTTGGACAGGGACGGTAGGCACGCTGGTGCGCTTATGCACGCCCCTTAAAGACCTCTTAGGAATCGGGTGAGGTCGACAGTAGACAGTCTAAGGGTAAAGTTTTGGGGGTTTGGGGAAGAAACCACAGACTCAGGTAGTGCATTCCAGGCATTAACGACTCTGTTACCGAAGTCGTATTTTCTGCAATCAAGTTTGGCGCGGTTTACCATAAGTTTGTATCTATTATGTGCTTGTGTATTGTTGTGGTTGAAGCTGAAGTATTCATTGACAGGTAGGACATTGTAGCAGGTAATTTTATGTACTACGCTTAGGTCGGACCTAAGACAATATATATAAAAATTATTACAATATTGAATTAAATAATAAACTGAAAAGCACACGATCTCCCCAACATCCATCTGATCTCATATCTTAATTCTCACGCCATAAGATTATTTTCCACATTTGCTGATCTCCCACAACCACCCTTAAGCCTCCCTTAGTGATGTGCCTTCATAATCAATTGACTTGAAGAAAGTTTGCCCCGTTCCTGAAAAGTATCAGTACATTATTTTCTTTGCAGAAGGAATGAGCGCATATAATGGAAACCCTGGAAATACTTATTTAATACAGCTTCCAATTGAAATGTGTAGTTATCTGTTCATGATGACTGGTTATCCTCTTCATCTGTGATTGTTTCGTTGATTGGTGACCAAAGCTGAATGAAAAGAATTAAGCAATTCCTTGAAATTAGGTAATTCCTTGAAATCACAAAAGACAGACCTGCAGCTGCATTGAAAAGTAGGTCTATTTCTCTGCCACACAGAGAAAAATTATAAATGAGAAATGTACCTGAAAAAAGATTAATGGGTACTATATCATTAACATATAGATAAAAGGAAATAGCCAAACTGATTTAACACTTTTCAGGGATGCATACATACCATTACATAAGACAGTGACCACACTATAATTTTTCATATTTATACTTAGTGTTTACTTCATGTGCTGAATCTGCCAAATGACTGAATTAATAACTCCTTCCTAGATTTTAATTTGACATGTAGTTTAAGATGGGGAATTTTATGCTAAATCTTTGGAGCATTTTATTCAAACTGTAGACCACTGTGATTCAGAATGAAAGTCAAGGTATGTGGCTGCCCAGACTAAAATGGTGTCTAAACACTGTAACATTACCACAAATTGATATAATTCTACTCTTGGTGCCTAGTTAACAATGAAACTATCTGATATTCCCTCATCTCCTCCTGATGATTCATAATGTGTGTTTGTAGAATTTTTTTTACATTGGTCAAGAACCATTATAACTACAGTTTGAGAAGAATAGTTTACCCCAAAAGGCTGACAGAGAGAAGAATTTCTAAATGTGATTGTGTAAATACTTCACTGTAAGTTAAGATTTAAATCACTGAGACTGGATATTTATTTATGCCAACTACACTGAGTATACCTTATTTTGAGGAGATCAGGAGGATTGCGCTGTAAACCTTTGGGCCTTCCTATTCTGCCCTGATAATTTTCATTTTCTATAGATAGTAGACCTATAAATGGGCTGAGAGTCAATCATGAGTCTAAAAAAATAACAAAATATTTTAAAAAGCCATAAATATGGCCATCAGAGCCCTATGAAAGGTCACTGAAAGTGCCATGACAGCTATAATCATACTTCCTGGTTACTCTTCAGCTAAATTCTTCTGGAAATCCTATAGTTCTGTTGCCATATTCCATTCCAAAATTTTACTTTAAAAGAATAAGGGAGACATGGATGTAGCAGAGGTAGTAATTCTCCAACTTCAGCTTCCTTTAATAACATTTGAACCGAAGTTTAGTGGCAGTTTCAGGATAGAAAGAACTTACAGTACTATACACTTGTATAGATTTTATACTAGTTTAATTGTAGTACATTAAACCTCGGTAATTATAGTTTGCTAGTTACTCTGTCTCTCTTTCACACACACCTGGCATACACAGACACACAATTCCAGTGAGATGCCAAAGCTAAAAAGGAGCAATGATTGTTAAACTAGGTGAAATTTATAAACTTTAGCTGTGTCTTTTTGAATGATAGAACCTTAAATCAACAGATCATATGTTCAGTTTCTTTATCACAAGAAGAACCTGTATCAAACTTACAATTAATTAAATAAAACCATTGTTTCAGTCTGGAGGCTTGTAAAAAGAAAAATTGAAATGAGCATTGCATACTTTCTATAATTGTAAGCTTCCTTTTTACGAATCAGGGTAACTGGATGGAGCTGAGCATTTACTGGCTGGAAGCCCTTCCTGATGCCTATGCGGAGTTCACAGCAGATATTTTTTTCTTTGTTTGTAAACAAGCATTATGGTTAATGCTACTCCCTATTAGCCATACTAATGGCTATCTGAAGAACTCACCTCTTTTTCCACATCTTAATTAATCAGTGGAATGACTTGCCTCCAGAAGTTTTCGGTGCTCTAACACTGGAGGTTTTTAAGAAGAGATCATACTGAACCATTTGTCTGAAATGATATAGAGTTTCCTGCTTGAGCAGGGAGTTGGACTAAGAGACCTCCCAGGTCCCTTCCAACTCTGTTTTTATGTTATCAATGAAAATCTCAAACTTTTTAAAACATGGATTGCATCTGCTAATTCATATATTTAATTTATAACCAGTTTAGATCCTGTTATGAAATAAACTGATTTAATTTTTAATATAATTGTAATGGAACATTAATGCATATGTGAGATTGTTTTTTTAAGACATGAGAGATTCACACTTTTGCATTTTTTTCTTCTACTCCTCTCCATTTCTTGTGTCTATTTTAATGTACAATAATAAAAAAATTAACTGATCAGTAAGACATCAGTGACACTGCTGAGTACTCATGATTGGCAGATCTTTCTAAAATTATCTTTAAACTGAATACTTATAAAAAATATGAAAAGTGATCATGTTATATATTCAAGCTGGTCTTTTTTTGATATTTCTTACTAAATAAGCTACTAAATGCAGTAGAGATAAGCACCATGCAAAACGATTGAAACAACAAGTAATGAATAATAAATTCCTCAGAGCATAGGACATTCAAATGGACAAGTATGGACCAATGAATTTGAAAACCAGGATGCCCTAACTGAAAAAAGTCTCTGTTTTGGTTGCCATGCACCATATTGTTAAGTCTTGGGTATTTGGAGAAAGGTTTCACCATAAGATAGAAGTAAAAAAGGAAGAATGGAAGTAAGCATGCCTTGAGATACTAGATCCATACAATATAGGGCTTTATAATACAAGTTGAGCACTACAAATTGGGCTAGAAGTACAGTTAAAGCTGGTGAAATATTTCAGAAGAGTACAAAGTGTTCAAATTCAGTTAGAGCCCTTGCTAATCTTTTAAAACTATGTGCTTTTTAGCAGCCACTTATTGAGTGAAAAATGTCTCATTAAAAAAAGTTAGGAAAGATGATCAAACAAACTTAAAGTAGATGTATAAAGTATATAAATATACTTTAAAATATATTAAAAATAGATTTAAAGAATATAGATGTAAAACAGTCAAGCTGAAAAGCAGGTTATAAATATTTGATACAACTTTTCAAAATCTATCATCTTGTATTCTCTTTCAAATGTGACCACAATATGGGTGCACCATAGATTTGTATAAGGCATTACAACGTTGACAGCCTCATTTCCCTTTCCTAAGGATGCCTAAAATAAAAATTGCTTTCTGACATCTTCTCTGAGCGATCCATTATAGTCCCCATTAACTTTTTTTCTGGTGAGTTAACCCAGGCTCCACCTGTATATATAAAGTTAGGCAGTTTTCTCTGATGTGTATCACTTACACTTACCTAAACTCAATTGTATTTGCCCTTTGCTTGTATTTGTGTGCGTATGCCACTTTCAAATTAGTCCTGACATCTGGTGACTTCCTGGGTAAGTGTGCACTTTTGATTGCAATATCTTGGTAGTGGTTTGTCAGTGCCTCCTTCCTGGGGCTGAGAAAAATTAACTGGTCCAAAGACACCCAACTGGATTCATGTCCAAGGTGAGAATCATTATAGCCTGGTTTCTAGCCCAGTGCCTTTAACTACTACACCAAATTGGATCTGTTGGTTGTTGAAAAGCATTCTGGAATAAGATCCTTCTGGATAATTTCAGTCAATTTTGGACTTTACAATCCTGAATAGTTTGATTACATCCATCAAATTTCCAGCTCACTGCTTATTTCAAAATTAAGGCAATTTAGGAAGGTTCCTGTATCCTTATTTCCTCCATTGAGGAGAAAAATATCCCTCCATTATTTTTAATATTCTATGCTTTCTGTTTTTAATCAGCTAACAATCTTTAAAAGGACAAAACCTCTAATACATAATCCTTAAATTTATGCAAGAGCCTTTTCTTAGGAACTTTATCAAAGGCTTTTTGAAAATACAAGAATACAGTAACTGCAAGCTCTCCTCTATCCATATGCCTAATGAAGTTCAAAAAAGTTGGTAAGGCAGAATTTACCTTTGCAGAAACCATGTTGATTTTCTTTCAACGTTGTTTTTTCTTCTTAATGCTTAGCTTTTCCTTTGTGTAATTTCCACCAATTTTCTAGAAACAAATTTCTAATCTACAAATTCCTGGATCAATTCTAGATCTCTTTTAGAAACTGGTATAACAATACCTATTGTCTAACTCAATTTTAGAGGCTTTTTTTTTTCTTTCTTTCAGGCAGTGGTATCAACCTCTGCAAGAATTGTCAAAAGCAGGTGTGTGTTAATTTGTTCATACAAAGGGAGAGAGCTTTTATCATGCTTCCATGATTGTCATCTTGGGTTTTTGATACTACCACCTCCCCGTAGGACACTGCTGTTGGAAGATTAGCAATTTCAAAATCGAATTCTTTGAGAACTCTTGGGTGGGTGTCTTCAGATATCATTATTAACAATTAAAAAATTAGTAAACATCTTTTTTCTCCTGTTACTATTGAACTTTCTAAAGCCCAGTTTTATTTGGTGATTGCTTCCATGCCCTGTATTTCATTAAAACAGCCAAACTTTGTGTGAATCAGCAGTTCTTCCACAATTCACACAGTTACATTTCCTGAAAACTGGGATTGGCGGTTTCCTGTTTTACTTCTGAATCCTAATCTGACCAGTTAAATAGCACAGTATTGTTAAAAGTTTTAGGATACACCTAGGGAGTCTAAACTCTGGGCCTGAAGATAATTTAGGAGGACCTTTTTGGGTGGAGGAATGGTATATAAATAAATTCAATACAGTTAGTTATATTACTAAATTTGCCCTTTCACATAAAATCCTGAAGACAGTCTAGTATGCTGAACACTCTTGAACTAAACAAGTTGAAGGACAGAGATATATTGGAATAACACAAATTAAATCTGCACCAGGCCTGAGAAAATGAGCAAACGCTAAAAACCCTTTGGGAAATTTTGATAGCAGCTGGTGCTTCCTGTTCCTGCATGTATGTGTGCGGGTGTGTGTTTCTTTCCTGGTTTACTGTCCAAGAGGAGTAATTCCATCAGGCTAACACAAAATACAAATGTTCACATAGCTTCTTTCCACATGAGACGCCTATGCCTCCCTTGCATATGAATATAATCCTATTTAGGATCTATTTAGTCCAGGTTTTGCTCACCAAAGTTGATTTTTAAGGTATGCTGCTTTACTTGCCTGTAATTCAGAAGATAGTAGTTAGTAATTAATAGTGCCATCCTAAGTGAATTGTCCACTTCCCTTTTAAGACTAGCTATATTTGGTGACTATTGTCATACTTGATAACAATAAATTCCTTAGTTTAACTGAATTTCCCCAGGCTTAGTTTCAATGCAGGATCTTAAATTCTAAATTAAATTAGGATAACTAGAATGGGAGGGAACATATATTTAGGCTATCACAGTCATAGTCCAACCTATATCTCCATAGAACATAAGTCATGCATGTTCTATGAACACTTTTAAAGTGCTTCCAGCAGCTGAGACATCTCCGAGTTCTTCTCTACCGTAGGTTCAGGAAAAAGAAAAAACTGCATAAAGCATCGGGCTAGAAAGTAGGAGATAGTGAGTTCAAGTCCTGCCTTAGTCATGAAAACATCTGGGTGACTTTGGGCCAATCATTCCCTCTCAGCCCACAGGGTTCCTGTTGTAGGGAAAATAGGAGGAGGAAGGCCTGTTGGATATGTTTGCTGCCATGAGTTGTTTGTAAAAATAATAAAGGTAGAATACAAATAAATAAATAAAAATAAAGAAGACATCCTGTTTAAATGAAAATTACCCTTAAAGATAGGCAAAGGAAACTGTTAACATAGTTAAGAGGCTCTTTCAGGCAGTAGTTATACTCTACATTGGCCTACCCATTTTTTGTCCAATATCTTATTATTAATCCTGACTGGGATCAAATTAAAACAAATAGATGTAATTAATAAGAAAAAAATCTAAACAGTTTTTCCACCTTTTAAATGCGTCCAACTTTTATTAGTTTAAGTTCAGTTTATACAAAGTGACACATTTGTGTTGGCAGTTTTCTTTGAATTTTCTAGCAGAGCATTCATCACAACAAAAGGTCCTGGAGTTACATACAGAAAAGTTCCAAAGCAAGGACTAGCAGTCCTTTCCCTTTATGGCAGAGGTGGGTTCCTCCCGGTTCGCACTGGTTCTATAGAATTGGTAGCAAACCGCTGGTGACGTCACGGATCCGGTTCTGTTGGTGCCAGTCTGTGGACGCCGCCATCTTTTTTTGGGATTTTTTGGGGGGGGATTTTTTTTTTGAATTTTTTACTATTTTTTTTCTTCTGCATATGCGTAGTAGCCAAGTCCCCAGCACTGCGCATGCGCCGCCATCTTGTTTTTGGCTTTTAAATTTTTTTTTGTGAATTTTCACCACTGTGCATGCGTGTGCGCGTGCACCGTGGCCACATGGCGCACAATGCATGCACAGCCACATGGTGCACAATGCGCGTGCAGCCACACAGTGCACAATGCGCACACAGCCACGCGGCGCGGAAGGAAGCGAACTGGCAGCGAGGTAAGTTAGAACCCACCCCTGCTTTATGGGCAGTCTGCTGTTGCAAGAGTATATCAGTAGTGGGCAGGGCTGAAATAAATGAAGTAACATCAAAAAGTGGGTGGAAATATGTACATTGGTAATCTATCTTTTTCTTCCCATGGAGAATATTACGTGGAAGATGCAAATCACAGTGATTGTGAAAGTGGGCTGAAGGGCACTTGTAGCTAGTAAAGCTATGAGTTGCATTAGCATAGTTGGCAACGTGAGAAATAATAGTTCGTCTTCATTCTGGACCCATGTCTAGTATGGAGTATTTAACAATGGACTCAATTGCCAAAGAAAATAGTGGAGATGTGTTCAGGTTGTATGTATATTGCCATCTCTCACACCAGCTTTAATTTAGATTTCTGCACTGAATAGGAGTAGGAGGTGGGATTTGATGGCTCAAATAACCCATTTCAGTTCAGATTCTTTGATTTATGGACTTAGGACAGTTGGTCATCACCTCTGCCTTATAGAGAAAGGCCATGTGTTAATCTCTGTGGGTCTGTGATCAGTGAGAATTATGCTATCCACTTTTCATGGGGACAATATTATCCAACCAGTACAGTACAACATTATTTCCAAGTACAATATGTTATGGCTTTCCCTCAGAACAGCTCCCATTTAAGATTTAAGCGCAAAATATTATTTAAGATACCTGTTTTGAGAAAAAGGCAATCTATCATAAATTAAACCTCCTTGCTTCCCCTTGTTCAACATTCCTTCTTTCCAAAGTTATATGCCATTTATCACAGAAGGGCATGAAATCCATACCTAACACAAATTATCCTTCTGCAGATATGACCGACCAACCTAAAATAAGAAATATGGAGATGAACTGGAGATTTTGTAACATCCTGTGTTATACAATCTACATGTAATGGTAGTGCAATAAATGAGAAAAAAAGTATTACTTCTATAAGGACGGTAATGTCATTATTGTGCATAGAGAGCCAAACTATTTTTTTTCCTATGTGAATTTGTTGGTATCCCATTAGGATCTGTGGAAAGACAGAGATGAAAATAGAAGTATGAATGAATTCCTAGCAATCATTTTATAATTTTGTAAGTGTACAGCAGAACACTTTGTGTTTCTGTCAGAGTAATTGTAGCTCTGACAATTACAGATGATTTTTATTCAACCCTGGAGTCATATTTAAATTTACATAAAGCTAATGGCTTTTTATATTTCTTGAGCAGGAATTGAAATGGCATTGAACAAGCTTTTCTAATGAAGAAGAAGGAAATAGAGGGACACAGAACTGAGTTCTCACTCTTCCACTAAAGTTTAGATCTTAATTTACCGGTATACGTCAATAATCAGAGTCTGTTAATTTATCAAAGTACTTCCACCGAAGAATATTTAACAACATAACTAGGGAACTATAAATTTACAAGAAAATTGAGAATTTCCCTCCACTTGACAGGATTATAGTAAACGCAGTGCTATTGGATTGGTTGCTGATGATTCAGAAAAGAAAAGCCAGCATATTGTCTTTTGGCAGGATAGTTAGAATGGACCTTGGCCTCTATTCTGAATAAGCAATGACTGTATATTCCAACTACAATGTGTGTGGGTGTTTGTGTGCAGTTAAGGAGGGAGAAAAACACTTCAGCTGGGTTTTTCTTTCACATTACAGAAAATGATGCAAAACTATGAATGAGCAGCAAAGTGATAATACAAATACTGGAATTTTTCCCGCCTACTAGACAGTCTGGTATTTTGTGAAGTAATATATCAGTTTCTTTATCACTGCATACAGTGACAAAAATTCCTCAGTATCTAAAAAAAAAAAATTCTTAGTAAAGTCTCACTAGTGGAGTTTGTTCCCATGTGGTGCTTAGCATTATGACAGGATGCCAAATTTAAGATAAGCTCCATAGACAAAGAGATTTATCTTCAATGAACACTCCAAGCTGGAATGCAAAATGGGGGGAAAAACATTTATAGAACTCAGTAACACATTTCACTTCCAGCGAATTGCTCAGGGAACTTCCCCAGATATTCCTCTGAGAGGAAATGTGTCAAGGAATCTGGGTAAGGGAATTATTTAAGGATGATAAAAGGATGAGTTGAAGAAGTGTTTATGGTTGTAATAACTGGAGACTTCCAAAGGCTGTTTTCCACATTTTATGATTGTTTTGCAATTATTACTTTATCTGATATGGGGTTATATGTAACTGTGGAGAAAATATGCCTGTGGAGAAATATATTGTCATGATATCATTTTCCCCTAACATGGTATTATTAACTTTCAATTGCACCCCCCCCCAAAAAAAAACCCATAATAAAGGTGTTCTCATGTGTATTTATGAGATTTGTCTAGAATGTTAGTCTTCATGCTAGGCATAGCATTAAATCTTAATACTGCAAATACCCAGTCCTTTATTTAAGAACTTGCTGACTGCAGAAGCTTCACAAACACAACTAGATTAATTGCCGTATTTTGCCAAGAAAGATGCCTTATGTGCACAGAAGATCTGTCTACCAGAGAACATGGTAAATGAGCTCATCTGCTCATTGTTTACACAGCAATTCTTTCTGGCCCACAAATCTGCATCCCCAAATTTCTAGCTTCAACCCTTACAAATAGGGGTATTAAATTTGAGGTTTACTTAATGTACTACTTTTTCTTATATGTATATTAATATCTTACATACTAAAACCATAAAATGATGTCAAAATTTCAGCTCATTATATAAACAGGAACACATAATTTATGCTAACATTTGAGAAAAGTAAATATAGCTAAATATACTTTACACTAACACATTCACTATCCTTTTCCATACCTTTCTATATTACAAACTATCCAACATATCCATAAACTTCTTAATTTTTGTTTTACTTGCTTATTACCATTTGCCTTCTTTTTTCTCTTTTTTGAGACTCTTTATGAGTTCCATCCAAAACTACAACTTTTTCAGTCATCTTTTCCTTTCAACCTATTCACGTTTCTTTCATATGTTTATCATGTGATTCTCAAAGTACTTCTTTTGTACCAATCATTCACTTTTCCCTTCAGTGTACACTCAATTACCACTTCCACTCCCAATGCATTCATTATGTTTCCCCAGTATGCCTAGCTGGATATGAATGGATAAGATTTCTGAATAGTAGAATATCAATGATAGAAGAAGCTGGTCTAATAAACTTTAATCAATTGATATGTTTATTAATAAACAATACATACAACAGCAGAAATGAAAACCAACCAACATATGTGCAACCAACTTGATATGGGCTCAACCATAGACCCAGGTTCCCAGGATCAGTGATGGTCCAATAAGGTAGACTAGACTAAGAAACCAATGTCATACAGGTCAAGTTCACTTTTATTGCAACAGGAACTGTTACAGAATCTTGGAAATCCGAATGTGCTTTCCCTTCCCTCACTTTGTTTTTGTGTGAACAAGAAAGGGCATAGGAGGACTCCCAAATTGCACAAAGAATCCAACTGTGGTAATCGGTTGACCAATATGGAGAGCTATGGGGAAAAAAACCCAATAAAATTTAATCCAAGCTACAATTTAAAAGAAAACTGGTACAAAATGCTCTATATGTTGAGAACCAATTTGGTGTAGTGCTTAAGGTGCTGGCCTAGAAATCAAGAGAAAGTAAATTCTAGTTGCACCTTAGACATGAAAGCTGACTGGTTGACTTTGAGCCAGCCACTCTCTCTCTGTCCAACCCACCTCACATGGTGGTTGTTGCGGGGAAAATAGGAGGATGAAGGAGTATTATATAAGTTTGCCACCTTGAGGTACTTATTTATAAACTAGTAAAACTCTTGTGTTTGTAACCCTTAACTAGGTGAAGTAGTGTACTATAAGGCAAAATATTTTCAACCAAGGTACTTCAAAGGGCGTAACTTACAGAATATGTCCAAAATCCAAGTCCCATAACTCCAGTGGAATTAAAATTTGGCAAATGTTATAAAGCACTTTATGATGTAAAATTATCATAAAGCTAATATCATAGAACATTCCCTGTGGCCAGCTCCTGGTTGACTATGCTGTACAGTTCAACATGGATTACTTTCAAGGCAGATACATCTCTGAATATCTCCCTGAAAAAAAGAACTTTTTTTCAAAAACATTAGAAGCTCTTGCCATTGTTAAAGGAACTAAGAAATCTGTTAAGATAATGTCTCTGAGACAATGACCCAAGGGTTTAAAAATTTAGTAAAATAATAAAGGTGGGTTAAAAAAATCTTTAAAAATTAAATAAATACACAGTAGATGGTACTGTACATATTACTCGATCTACAATCACCTAGATAGATAAAGCATATAACAACAAATGCCAAAATAAAGAAGGAACATTTTACTGGATATAACGGTCATGCAAAAAACCTCAAAAGTATTGGAAAGAAATACATTTAAAAATTCCAACAATTAATTAAAGAAACTGAAGACATAAAACTGAAGACATAGGCATAAATCCAGAAAACATGAATGAAAAATAGTTTACTAAGATACCTAGCACTATATTGAAAAAGAGATATTTTGCCTATGATATCACACAGGGTGACTAAAATTATATATGTTGAGTTGTGGGAATAACGACAAGAGACAGACTTCAAGGAACACTTCTTTACTAGGCAACTTCTCTGTACAACCAGCAGCTTGCAGTCTAACAGCTAGCCCTTTTATAGGGAGCTGTCAGATGCCTTATCCAATAGCGTTTGAGCATTCTCCCGCTCAAATGCTGGACCTGGGTGAAACCATGTACACAGTCAGTACATAACACCCCTCCCCTCCTCGATGGAGCAATCCATGCGACATATGTAATCACGCAGGTAGGCGGGGCGTTTAGGAACCCTCCCTGACCTGCGCAGCTCAGTTGTTGGCGAGGCAGCGAACTGAGCGGACAGGTCTGCTGCTGCTCCGAGGTATGAGCCTGGAAGCTCCAGGAAGTTTTCGGGCATGGTCTCTTTGGATATTGGAACCTGTTTGTCATGCGATCGCCGCTGGACCTCTGGCTTTTCAGGTAAGTCTTTCGACTCCATCGGGCTTGAGTTAGCTAGGGAAGGAGTATAATTATTTTCAGTTTTCGGATTTTGCAATTCGCCCCTTACTCGATTTCTAAGTTGGTCGATGTGCCTTTTCCATTGTCGGCCATCGTTAAGCCTGATTATGCATGACATTGGGCCTGTAATTTTCTCAACCTCCCCAGGTAGCCATAGAGACTCCTCAGCATAATTTCTTGCGAAAATTAGGTCTCCTATGTTGAAGGACCTGATGGTTTGATCTTTTTCGCTGCTTGTTGGTGCATAGTTAGGGTGCAGGCGGTCTAATACTGATCGGAGCCTGCGACCCATTAGCAGTTCGGCCGGGCTGCGGCCGGTGGCTGCGCAAGGGGTGATATGTTGTGAAAGGAAAAATTTGTCCACCCTGGCTTGCCAATCACCTGGGCCTAGTCGTCCTAGGGCCTCTTTGGCCGATCTTACGGATCGTTCAGCCAGGCCATTCGTCGCAGGGTGTGTCAGATCCCCAAGTCTGCTAGGAACCCCTCAAAAGAGTAGCGGACACCAGGACATCGGGCAGCCCATAGGTGGCGAACAATTGCCGGAGCACCTTAATTACAGCCTCGGCAGATGTGGAGCCCATTAAAATTATTTCAATCCATTTGGAGTAGGCATCCACCAGGATCATGACTGTCTGGCCATGAAAGGGGCCAGCGAAATCAATATGTAACCTCGACCAAGGGGCTTTTGGTTTGTCCCAGTCCCGTACCGGGGCCTTAGGGGGAGCCGGCCTGGACTCCTGGCATGGCTACACCTTGCCACCCAATTGTGAATCTCTGAATCCATGTTGGGCCACCACACATAGCTCCTAGCGAGGGCTTTCATCCGGACAATCCCTGGATAGCCCTCATGCAGAGTCCTAAGTATGCCAGCACGCAGGCTGGGCGGAATGACCACACGGTCACCCCAGCGAAGGCAGCCCCCTTGTTCTGACAGTTCGTGCTGCCTTTGCGTGAACGGCTTGAATTCCACTCTGACTGGGTCCTTCAGCCATTCCCTCCACACCCAGTGCAAAATAGTCTTGAATGAGGGGTCCTTGGCCGTATGCCTCGCCACCTCAGCTGAGGTGACAAGTCCAGAGTCTGCAAGGTCAATAAGTAGAACAGGAGCGTCCGGTGAAATGTCAGTCAACAGGTCAGGCAGAGGACACCTGCTCAGGGCATCAGCATTGCCCATGTCCCGTCCGGGGTGGTGCACCAGCCGATAAGAATAAGCAGACAGGAAAATGGCCCATCTGGCGAAACGAGGGGACAGGGCAGCCGGGGTGGGGTGGTCCCTAGCAAGCATCCCCAAAAAGGTTTGTGGTCCGTCACCAACTCAAAATCCCTCCCAAAAAGGTATTCGTGGAACTTCTTGACCCCGGTGACGGCAGCCAATGCCTCCCTGTCCAACTGGCTGTAGTTTCTCTCAGCGCTGGACAGGGTCCTTGAGTAATAAGCTACCGGGGCCTCCATGCCATTTGGGAGTCTGTGGCTTAACACCGCTCCGATGCCAAAGGGGGAAGCGTCACAAACTAGGACCAGGGGCAGAGTGGTGTTGTATTGGATAAGGAAACTGTCTGTAGTTAAAAGTTGTTTGACAGCCCGAAAGGCCTCAGCTTCCCTGAGACCCCAGACCCACGGGGCATTCTTTGCCAAGAGTCTGTGCAAAGGATCGGCAATGGTAGCCTTGTTTCGCAGGAAGAGGCTATAAAAATTAAGGAGACCAAGGAAGGCTTGGAGCTCGCTTTGATTTTTCGGGGTGGGCGCTTCGTGGATAGCCCGGAGCTTGCTTTCAATGGGGTGTATGCCATTGCCATCTATGTGGTAGCCCAAAAACTCGACTTCAGAGACCCCCAGCAAGCATTTGCTGCGCTTGGCTTTAAGGCCAGCAGCTCGCAGTTTTGACAGAACCATCTTGACTCAGGAGCGGAGCTGTTCCTGGTCACAGGCTGAAATCAGCACATCGTCGAAATACGGCATGACCCCGGGAATGTTCTGCAATAGACGTTCCATTACACTCTGGAACAACCCCGGGGCCACGCTGACTCCAAACTGCAGCCTGTGACACTTGAACGCCCCCCTATGAGTCACAATGGTCTGTGCCTCAGCAGTAGCACCATCTACTGGCAGCTGCTGATATGCCTGCGCCAAGTCGAGTTTTGCAAAAAGGCGGCCAGGGCCCAGGGAGTGTAGAAGATGGTGAACAATTGGCACAGGATAGGCGCTCTGCTGCAACGCCTTATTGAGCGTACATTTGTAATCCGCGCAGATCCTAACAGTGCCGTCCCCTTTAACAGGTGTCACTATCGGGGTCTCCCATTTGGCATGGTCGACCGGTTCAAGGATCCCCTTCCGGATCAGTTTGTCAAGCTCCCGGTCAATTTTAGGGCGCAGGGCCAAAGGGACTCGCCTAGGCTTAAGCCTGATCGGGGCAACACTGGGGTCCAGATTAAAAGAAATAGGAGTGCCCACATACTTGCCCAGGTCCTGGTTAAAAACATCCTGAAACTCCTCGAACAGGTCGTCGAAGGCAGGGTTGGCGATGGAGTTGATGCCGGTCACCTCCAGGCTGAGGGCGTCGAACCAATCCAAGCCCAGGAGGCTTGGACGGTTACCATCAACCACAGTGAGCTGCAACGGTCCCTCAAAACGGTTGAACTTGACCAGGAACTGGCCTTGGCCGATCACGGGGATGCGATTCCCCTGGTAGTCAGAGAGCTTGATGTGGTGTTGCTTGAGGTGGCTCTTCTGGATGCCTGGCAGAGCGAGCTTCAAAGCCTGCCAGGAGATAATGGAGACCGCGAAGCCGGTGTCCACCTCCATGAGGCATGGTGCACCGTCGATGGACATAGTGACGGTCAGTTTGTCTTTGCAGGGAAGGCTGGCTTGGGCGACACGAGTCTGGTTGGTGTCCGGCGGCCCGTGCGCTGCAGCTCTTCGGCGTGGTTTCCAGTCTCCCGCCGAAAAGATTTTGACAGGTCATTGCATGCGGCGTCAGGCGCATGCGCACGGTTGGCGGGCAAGATGGCGTGGCAAACTCTCGCCAAATGTCCCCGCCGATTGCACCGCTTGCAAATGGCGTTGTGAAAACGGCAAGACGATCTCAGGTGCTGACCCCCACAGCTAGTGCAGTCAGTCTTTTTGTCTTCGGTGTCAGATCGGATCCTCCAAAAACCGCCCGGGTGGTTGTAATGCCTACGAAAAGGTTGATCGTTTTCGTTCTCCAGTTCCCAAGCCCTCATCGCCACTGTTGAGTTGTGGGAATAACGACAGAAGACAGACTTCAAGGAACACTTCTTTACTAGGCAACTTCTCTGTACAACCAGCAGCTTGCAGTCTGACAGCTAGCCCTTTTATAAGGAGCTGTCAGATGCCTTAACCAATAGTGTTTGAGCATTCTCCCGCTCGAACGCTGGACCTGGGTGAAACCATGTACACAGTCAGTACATAACAATATATATTGCATATATATTATAATGTAACCTCTTGTTTATTGCTTGCTTGTTTGTAACTAATAGGGATCACTGTTTCCTCTAATTTTCAAACTTTTAGGATGGCTATATTTTAGAAAGGCGCATATTTTACCCAAACTAGATCTCAGAGTCATTTCTTTCATGGTTCACATGAAAGAAAAGCATGAAAACTGCTTTTAACATCAGCATGGAAAACTTGAATGCAGAGTAATCCCATTTGAGCTTATTTTAAGTCCCTCACATTCATGCAATGTTTGAAGTATTTCACAATATATTGGTTAGCTATTTGATAGTTTTACTGGTAACTAGTTAATTTATTCTGAAGATCCAATTATTCACACTGAAATGATTTCAATTATATTACAGCATCTTCATCAATTGTACTTGTATTTAAAGCTGGAGGAATGTGCCTTTGATCTGCCTGCTTGGATTATATGGGCTACCATATTTCATCAGAAGGTATTCAGATGGTCCTGCCAAAGCAGAATCTATTTTATCTTGGCCTCTGGTCCCTTGGATTTTCAGGGATATTTGCCACTTCTATTATTTTACTCCTGATTTTGTTCATTGTGAAGCAAAGATTCTTACAAATCTAGGAAAGTAGCCTTCTTTAAAAGGGATTCCAATGCACAAAGACCTTTCTCTTACTCAGACTTTTGTTTCCCAATCCTCTCTCAACCTTCTTGATCCTACACATTGATTTGACTTCATTCTATATGTCATACCTCTAACATTGGCTTTAATTTCTGAAACTCGGAAGGCAGAACTATTCTTTAGCAGATGAAGCAATTTCATACCTATAGGAACAGGATGCATAAGGCAAGGTTCTATACATGGCCTTCAAGCAACCTCCCCAATTCAACCTTGTGGGGGGAACTGCCCAAAATAATTATTTGTATATTTCTTATTCCCTAAAGGAGGATGTCTCATAGTTCTGCCATGATAGCTGGTCAGCTGAATATTTTAGATTATTTAAAATTATCCACTTCCTAGTCCATAATTTCTCCATGTTTGAGCAGATATTAAGACCTAATTTTCTCCTTGCCACACCTGTTGTACCAAGCATTCCCTTCCCTTTCTGCATGAACCACGGGACACACTTTTCTTGGGTTTTATTTTGTAGCACAGCCTAAATGGTAATTCCCCCCTCCCCTAAAATGACTCAGTTTATTTCCTGTCATGGTTTCCTTTGCACTTCTGAGAAAGCTCAACTGCTACCTTTGAGTAAGACTTTAATTGCTATGTAAACTATTAGGAAGAAAACTGGCCTTTTGCCTATGATTGAATTCACTTATAGTAACTGAAATTATTTTTCCACTTCCATGTCACATTTCAGGCCTCAGATGACTACCATCTATCTTTTCATTTTCTCTAGTAACTTTAACAACACAGAAACTCCTGAAGGAACAATAAGATCTTAACAATCTTCCTACAAATAAAATGCTGACTGACATCACCACAAAGGCCACCTACATTGCTATTGGAGATAATATATGCCTTTCCACAATTCTTTCAATCTAGATAACCATCCAAAATGCTGGCTGCCAGGTTTATTACATTTATTTGTAACTGCACTGGTTAATTCAGTCATATTTCATCCAACATTTCCAGCTGTAATGAAGATTGTTATCTCTAGAAAAATGCTAGAACCCCACTCTCACCTTCACATTATATAGGAGAAGAGTAACACTAGTGTTTTAATTATAAGATTCAGCCTTCATGTAGATATTGAGCAAGTCACTACATACGTATCTGGGGAAGGAGGCAAGTGGTGAAATCACTCAAATGCTATGAGTTAAAATACTTTTGTCAGATGTCAGGATGAAATACATATTGGCAGTATTTGAATGATGAAGCAATCATCCATGTTGTCATTTTGACCTAATTGTGGTTTGCTATGGATGCCACTGGCTTCCTAAGCAAATCACATTCCATATTTCAAGATTCCTTAAAATTTAAGATTTGTTCAGCTACACCAACCACACCTGAATCATTACCATTTTTCTTCTTTTCTATAGTATTTTCAATTTCTCTTTTACCACCTTCTTTTTAGATACTAACAGCATCAAGGTACACTGTGCCGTGGTGGCACAGTGGTTAGAATGCAGTAATGCAGACTAATTCTGCTGACTGCCAGCTACCAGCAGTTCGGCAGTTCAATTCTCATCGGCTCAAGGTTGACTCAGCCTTCCATCCTTCTGAGGTCGGTAAAATGAGGACCTCGATTGTTGGGGGCAATATGCTGACTCTGTAAACCGCTTAGAGAGGGCTGTAAAGCACTGTGAAGCGGTATATAATTGTAAATGCTATTGCTATTCCTCCTTGTTGGTTGACTGTAAACTGCCACCCTGCAAGGTGGCACTGAGTTGAACATGGACTAGCCATGACCCTCGGTCGAAAAACTGGTCTGTCAATTTCTAT
Source organism: Thermophis baileyi (assembly GCA_003457575.1). Classification (NCBI taxonomy): domain Eukaryota; kingdom Metazoa; phylum Chordata; class Lepidosauria; order Squamata; family Dipsadidae; genus Thermophis; species Thermophis baileyi. Next base: position 1,936,763 of record QLTV01001992.1, read on the forward strand.
CTGTAGGAGAAAGAATGGCAGAATCTGGGGCAGAGTGAATAGCAATAGCAATAGCAGTTAGACTTATATACCGTTTCATAGTGCTTTACAGCCCTCTCTAAGCAGTTTACAGAGTTAGCATATTGCCCCCAACAATCTGGGTCCTCATTTTACCCACCTTGGAAGGATGGAAGGCTGAGTCAACCTTGAGCCTGGTGAGATTTGAACCGCTGAACTGCAGCTAGCAGTCAGCTGAAGTAGCTTGCAGTGCTGCACTCTAACCACTGTGCCACCTCGGCTCTTAAAAGAGGGATCAGCCTAGAATCCCTACATAACCACATGTGATCACTCCCTTGAGTGCTGTTGACCCTTATCTAACTCTAATCAGGTGCTGACTGTCAGTTGAGAAGATTCCTGTGCATAGGCTTTTAGCAATAAATCAGCTTATTTGAACTTTCACATATGGACCTGGTCTTTCACATCTGACACTGACATAACCAATGGATAAAGAATGCTGAACAATGCTAGGGTGTCCCAGGGATGGGTTCTGACTTACCTTGCTGCCGGTTCGCTTCCACACACGCCACGTGGGCGCGCAAGCACATGTGCATGCGCAGTGCTAAAAACCAAGGTTCTGCGCATGCGCAGAAGCAAAAAACAAGATAGCGGCGCCATAGGCGCCGGTTCGGGGACGTGTCCAGCCGGCCATAGAGGCAGTCCGAACCAGCAGTAACCCACCACTGGGGTGTCCCCTGGAGACAGTGCAGATTGGCCTCAACTAACCATCACAACAAGTGGGCAAGGGCTACTGGTTCAAGGATAGAAATTGCTAAAGAAAGAAGCGTCCTAAATACTAACATTAATAGCATTTGTTTAAATTCCACTTTTTGTCACATCAAATCATTCTCATAGAAATCTCTAAATTATCCTTCCAGTCACTTTAGTTTCATCCCAAATCAAAAAAAATTCTCAATTTTATTCTTAATTT
>QLTV01001992.1:1957782-1974217 GCA_003457575.1 Thermophis baileyi
AAAGAGGATTTCTGGAGATGCACTGCCATAGCAAAGGCTGAAACAAGCTGCAGTCCTGTGGGAGAAATGCATATTCAGCATCCTGTCAGTGTGCCATTGACTTTCTGGTTGCTAAGGAACAGCCTTGGGCAAGCTATTGCCCTTCTGTCCTGAGGGCGTTCAACTGGCCACTATAAGAAATGGAAGGTTAGACAACATCCATCTTCAAGTAGAGTTTTTGTATCCAATTTGTGGGTCCATGGATAGCGTTCTCACTGAGATCTTGGTTTCTAAAGAACTTGGCTTTGTTGTTTCTTTCTCTAAGTAAGAAGTATTGCCTTGTCAGGCAACATTTACCCTACTTTTTACCAATATTACTATTTATTTGTACAATTCCTTGGTGATCATGCCTATTTCCCATATCCTATACATGTTCCCTTTAATTCTTAGTTCATTCAAAATAGGAAGGAAGGAAGGAAGGAAGGAAGGAAGGAAGGAAGGAAGGAAGGAAGGAAGGAAGGAAGGAAGGAAGGAAGGAAGGAAAGAAGGAAGGAAGGAAGGAAGGAAGGAAAACAATACTCTAATGGGTTCCTAAACTGACTCCTAGCTGCACTTTTCCTTGTTAGAATGATATGCAATTGTACTTCCAGTATCTTATTTTTTAGAAGTTCCCAACCCTCCTGTATTCACATTTCCTTTGACCTCAGAATTTCTGTCCATGGGATCTGACCCAGTATTTCTCTACGGTTGTTGAACTTGGATATTCTGAAATGTTATGTGCATAAAAGAACTAGATTCCAATTTTAATTTCAGCAGCATTTGACCCAAGATGACAAAGTCACTTCCTCCCAATGTTCATGCTGTCTTTGCCTCTTGAGTGAAATCTCTGTTCGTTAGGATCACATGCAGGAAAGCCTATTGGCTTCTGGAAAATGAGACATTGAGCAAGACCACAGAGGAGTTTTTAGGATGTGGTAAACTTGACTAAGGATATTGTGGATATTTTGATATTATCTACCAAATTAAAAATTTAATTTGTAAAGCAACTATATTTAAAATAATTTCTTCTCAGCAACTGGGAGACAGTAGGTTGCTTTATGATCTAAATTTTAAAATAAAATATATGATTAATATGGATGGACACACCCACACCCACATTCACATCAATTTATTATGTGAGTGAACATTTGCTCATGTTTGGAGATGATTTTGGGCCAGGTACATTACCTCAAGTGGAGGTGGAGGAGGAATACAATCTCCCAGCAATGTCTATTTTGCTGTGGGAGATAAAGAACTAGATACAATCCAGTTAGATTCTATGACCTACAGGTACTTGCATGTTGCATCCATTTGAATCTCTTGTTTCATGCATGGGCATGGGGAAAGCCAGGACATTTGAGACCTATCTTCTTAGCCACTGAAAATTAGTGCTGGTTCTGACTGCTGAAACTTTATTTCCACGTGTCCAATGAAATTCATCTTCAACATAAATTGCCATACAATAGCCTTAAAAATATTAGTACAGATGTTTTTAACATGCTGAATTATACTCAAAGCCTTGCAGCTGGATAGCAGGGCAATCCGTAGGTGTGTGTGCTTCAGACTTCAATAGTGGGCATGATCTGACAAACAAAGCTCCACCACTTTTTACCTGTATACAAAAAGAGTTTCAATTCCTGGCCACACCTGCCATTTTGACCTTGTTAATCTCCCTTGAAAGATGGTATATCTTTTTTTATCTCTTTTTAATGAAGTGATCTTTCCCGTACTTCCAAAATGACACTAAAATGCCTAAAGTGCATGATTCCTTATACATTCTCCTGCAAAACAGTATAGTTAATGATTGGATGAATTTTATAGGAGTTACATTGCTACATTGACCTTTGAAGGAGTTATTCAAGCACAATAGCATACAGGGTATCACTTCTATCTGTGCATTTTCTGTGTTCAAAATTCAAGATGGTAGTTCATGACATTAAAGCCGTAGCCATTTGTTTGTTTGTTTGTTTGTTTGTTTGTTTGTTTCTAATTTATATGGTCACTCAACTCAACAGGCATGTACAACACATGTAATAAAGGGAGCTTTGATGGCATGTTTATGGGTGCCACCTTGACTTTTTGACATCTAACCTTACCCCTTGCAGATAACTTATGTTCATGAAAATTCTTATTATATACTGGTTTTTACTGGGGGGTTTTCTTCAGCAAATGTACCTATCCACATTTTTCTTGCTAATTTTTAAATATTTGAACATATAAAAAATAGGACTCCAGAATACGAGAAGACATCCCTTTCATTGCAGACAGCTGTAGGACGGAAAGTACATTCTAATTGAGTTCTTGCTATTAATAGTAGGTGATATATGACAAAACTGATTTCAGTCATTTACAAGTCAAGAAAGAGAAGACACAATTGCTGTATAATGAATTGATGAGATTTTACTGCATTGGATATGGATCAGAATGCAGTGACTAAAAACACTCAATTGATACAATGGTGGGGCAAATAAAAACACAGGACAAAGTAAAAAATGTGTTTCACACAATGGAGAACAGAATTAAGGAGACAAATGTTTCATCAGTCAATAATCAGAAAAAGGAATTTAAAAGCACCACAGTTTTCACTTGAAATATGTTGGGACTAATCATTAATATATAAGCAAATATTCATGATCTACATTTCAGTTTGAAACAACTATAATGTAGGAACAATGTATAATGCTGACATAAAAACAAGCTATATGAAGACAACAACTATAATTATCACAGCACTACCCTTGGTTAATTTGAAAATATTAACGTTTTCTTTTTTGAGGAGAAAAGCTGAATTTGTTCTACATTACAAAAAAGTAAACTTAATTCATTGTTGACTTCTAGTTTTCCCTGAGTTGGATTTAACTGTAAACTTAACTTCATCTACCCTTCTGGGTCAACTGTTAATTACTTGCTTTTTAAGGTCTCCAGTTATTGGATTAGATTTTCAATATCTCTGGAGCAGCCTAAATAATAATTTTTTTTTTCCTGTGTGGCTAGGAAAAAAAGTCAATATTTTCTTTCTTTTCCTCTTGCTCATAAACAGTACCATGAATATTATGGTACTGTCTCCACATAAGACTGAAATAATAGCATTAATAATTGATTTTATTCCTTTCTACTTACACATCATATTGCCTGATGACAGGTTTATAAGGATGCAGTGACAGTCACGGGTGCTGGGATGTTCCTAGATGATGGCCTTTGAATCTTTGCAGTCCTGAGCAATTGTGCCTGAGTTAGTCTGTTTATTGTCTAAATTTTCTCCCAGATGCTTGACGCTTCTGAAAGATTAATACATTAACAACAGCAGTAAAGTCCAGGTTTGCACATCTTCAAGACATTTTTATTAGCAAATGGCACATGAGATTCAAAGGTCACCTCAAGGGGAGACTTTTTAAAGTTGAACAACAATATTTATGTTCAGATACTATGCTGGTGAGATCATGTGGTAAATGGTTCTGATTAAATGAGCTAAGACAACCACTACATATCAACTGAAAATTCTCATCCATTTCTTGCTTTCTTCTGCAATGCCCACTTTCTAAAAATATCTGCCTGGCCATACAGATTCAAAAAAAGCAGGAATAAGATCCAATTATCTCATCACATCCTATGCTTGAATAATTTTGTTTATTTGGGCATCATGTAAATTTAATAATAAATAAAAATAAATTAAAAGCTGGTACCAGTTGAAGTATCCTCCTCTAAGAATATACAAAAAATTGTATTTTCATATTTCCATTATTCTATTAGCTACTCATTAATCTGACGTGTTTCTATTATATATGAATATCATTCTGGCATCTGATCAACCACTTGGGGTTTCATCATTATATATTTTAAATCAGAAGCTAAATTTTCATCACCTTATATAATAGTGATCACTTTCCTAGATAGATGGAAGCAAAAATAAGATTGTGAGATTCCCTATATTGTTAATGTCCTAGCAAAACAGTAACTCTGGAAGATGGTGATGAAAATAAGCATTATGTTGTAAAGTTTCCTGAAGAAAGACCATCTGGAAATCATTTGAATGCCACCCTGAGCTTTCTGAAGCAAGAACATGGCATAGGTTTGCTAAATAAAACTTTTCAATAGGCTGATCACTTCTTGGAGAGAACTTTTCTTAAATATTCTCACAGTTCTTTCTGGTGTTACTTTCACAAATTATGACAGTGAATACATTTTTTAAAAAAAGGGAATTAACATAAAACAGTTTCATTGTCACTTCAGTTAAGTATTTCTGATTTTGTTCAGCAATTTTGTAACTCCTTAATGAAATATCAACCTAGTTTCTCATGCAGTTTGAAGAATTCATTCATGGGAACCTCTGTTTCTTTCTTTACCCACAACATGTATCTCTATTTCTTTGAAGAAAATATTACAACAAAAGCAAGTAATTCTTTTGAATAAGAGCACTAGTTCCCATTTAAGGAATTCCAAGGATAAAAAGGTGAAACACATGTATCTATCTAAAGTCTTTGCTAAAACAAAGTAGTAAAATATTTATTACAAAATTTTACATGGCAGAATAAAATTGCACTAATAAAATTGCACTAAAATAAGCACACACACACACACGATATATAACAGGGATGTCAAAATAAGGTCTTCACGGCATCATCACATGACGTATCGGGACTTTCCCCCCCTTTGCTAAACCAGGGGTGGGCGTGGCCAGCACATGACGCATCCGGCCCATGGGCCGTGAGTTTGACACCCCTGATATATAATGTATATCAATATGACAAAATGGTGCCATCCTGCATTGCAGCTTTCATTATACTATAATTTCAGGGAGCTTTACAGACACATACACATATACAAATTAGAGAGATATGATTGAAATAGGACTGAAAAGAAATGAATATTTTCAGAATCTCAGAATGAAGGCAATTATATTTATTCTAAGTAGCATTACCTTAAGAGTCCCATCTGATTAACAACATGGCTTTGAATTCTTACGTTATTTTCTAAATAAGTCCTAACTAGATTGAGTAACAATGCAGGAATGAAGAAAGAGCTTTATTAAAATAATGAAATGGCTGTGAATTAGTTACAGTACTTTTAATCTCTATGAAAGCACAGTGCTAAAATGCAAGGGAGCATTAATGAAAACACATTTTGTACTGTACTGTTTTTTAATCATGGAAAGATTAGGGCATAATGTGGCATGATTTTAACAATAAAAACTATAAAAAACAAGGACAAATAGGCTGAAAAACAGCTTCTATCCCAGGGCAATAACCATATTGAATTCTACGGTATAGTGCAATATCGGGTTTTCAATTTCAATTATACAGAATGTAAAAGATGTATGTTTGTGTTTTTATTTTATTTTTATTTATAATGTACACTGAAGACGGCATTTAATTTCGTTGTACCATGTGCAATGACAATAAAAGTAAAAGTAAAAGTAAAAGTAAAAGTAAAGTAAAGTAAAGTAAAGTAAAGTAAAGTAAAGTAAAGTAAAGTAACATGAAGACAACATCTACTTCATGAAAGCATTAGCCTTCATTCATTAACATTATATGACATATCACTATGGTAATCTTTTAAAAAATCTCCATAGTATTGAAAGGTTGAATAATACCTGTCTTCTATAAGAGGAATGTGTAATTCTGGACCATTTTGAGTTCCTTGGGGCATCACAGGAAATAATGAAACAAATAAAGAAATAAAAAAATGAAATTCTCTGAGCAGTAGTCTTGTTTGAAGATTGCAGAATCTGAGTAGCACAAATGTTTGGGATAAATTTCTGGGTGTCCACTGAAGTCAAGGTGGCTAGGGTCATTAGATTCCAAGATCATTACATTCTGGAGATTCCTGAGCCTTGATCATAGAAGCATATGTAATTTCCTCCAAGATGTTTTGTGCATCTAATAGGGATTTGAGGATTGGTTCTTAAAATCAAATATTAGAGTGAAAGAATTAAACAAAACATTAAAGTTTTATAATACATTTTACTATCTTTTAACTCTTCCCCTGTGATATTCTGAAAATCTTTTCACTATATTTGTGTGTGTGGGGGGGGGGGGGGGGGTGAATGAAAAACAAATCCATGGCGCGCGGGGGAGGAATGAAAATCATATCCATGAAGTGTTCCAAAGAGAATGAGTTTAAACTCAGCATATTTGCAATGAACTGGGTCAGAATCTTGATAACTTGATGCTAGTCAATTTTTGTTAAACTAAAGACAGACGGAATATCAGACACGGACAAATTCTTTTTCTAAAGCCTCTTTGAATGATTTTTTTAAACAAAAGAGCATCTGCATAGATATACAGAAATATTTCTCTCCCTCAGAAGATTTTATAACTGCGAGAAAAGCCCCATAGGTTATGAAACAGATGTCTTTACACATTTCATGTATCGCTTGTTTTCTGTACAGATATAGCAATGCCAAAACACAATGCCAACAGGATGCACAATTCCGTTTTTTATTTGTCTTGGCTCCTCTTATTATTATAAATATGTCTGGATCTGGCTGGAGATGCATGTTTCCAATCAGCTGGGTGGTTTTTAGCTTTCCTTAAGCCAATTAGCAATTAGAAAATCATACTTAAATTTGTTAATTTCTTTCCCTTTGGTTCTCTTTTGTGGGAAACTGGATATCGTAATGACAATTTAATAATATCAGGTCGTTCTTACAAAAACAGTTTGCATACAGAGGCTACTCTAGAAAAACATGGTTTCAGTTTGGTTCTTATGATAATGACAATGTTTTTCAGTTGATATGTAGTGGCTGTCTTAACTAATTATTGTAAGAGCACGGTTCTTATTATAATAGCAATGCTTTTCAATTTCTTTCCAAGGTGTGACTCAATAGTTCTCCTGTGTATATATGACATTTATCTTATACGACTGGCACACATTCTGAAGATTGGAAGGAAGCCTAATCTAATTCTTTCTATAGAAAGGACACTCTTTAGCTATTTCTATATTTATTAATTCAGCTAAAACATGCCTATTTCAAGATTTAGCCTAAAGGCTCTCAGAACAGTGAACAGAATCAAAGCTACACAGTCCCTGCCTTCAGGCTAATAAACTAAAGGATGCAGTACATTAAGAAAAGAAGACGATGGTGGAGAAATAAAACAAGATAACTTGGTCAAGAACTCTTAATATTTTATGAGCAGTTATTTAAAAAAAAACACTGTTATTAAAGCAATAATGCTCCTAAACCTTCAGCCAACCCACTGTTTTGGCTTACAGTTGTCCATTTCTAAGTTAATTCTGAATTCTTATGCTCTTAAAAGAATGCTGTTAAGTAAATCTTCCCACAAATGCTGGAGCAAGTTGAGTAGGTGTGAGCAAATAGCAATGAGTTAAATGGGACTTATTTCTAGGTATTATACTGTTATTTGACTTAAGATTTTTTGACAACTATGTAAAGAAGCTTACAAAATTAGATGAAAGAATAGAAATGTCATTGTTGGTGGGTCCACATTATGAGCTCTAAATTGCAACCCAAAGCCCTCCGAACGTAAAACTTATAAAACAGTAAAAGGGACTGAGAACAAAACACCAACAAGAAAGAAAGAAAGAAAGAGAGAGAGAGAGAGAGAGAGAGAGAGAGAGAGAGAGAGAAAGAAAGAAAGAAAGAAAGAAAGAAAGAAAAAAGAAAGAAAGAAAGAAAGAAAGAAAGAAAGAGAGAGAGAGAGAAAGAAAGAAAGAAAGAAAAGAAAGAAAGAAAGAAAGATGTGTAGTATGGTGGCAAATGCCAGTAACAACAGAAAAGGGTGACTGGGCACAGAACAGATATGATACCACCAAAGCAAACTATAGAAACAATACTACAGAACAAAATTTATAGTTAGCATCTGGAGCAGCCAGACTTCTCTTGAGAAGATCACCAGAGGTAGATGATGAAATGAAATGGCTCTATACTGCAAGGCTACTTACGGACCTTCAGGTAGGCTTGGGAACATGGCATAAGACCTCAGTTACTGAACAGAAAACATGTGAGGGCTATTGTCCAGTGAGGCAGAAAGTTCTCTTCCAGGAAAGAATGAGCAGATCATAAACATATGGGACTTACTAGGTCCATAAGACCACTGACTGGAGTTAGGTGCAAAAATGGCTTTAAAAGGCAGACGTAGAGTTGCAGAACAACATGCTGCTAAGCAGTTGTACATGATGCTGTTCTCACTCTAGAAGTTTTCACATAAATTATTTCACAAATTAGTTTCTGCTGAATTGCTTCTTTCTTGATTTCACTAGCCTATTTTAGAAGGTACAATTGTTAAAACATTGCAAGCCTGAAATCCTTCCTGATGTTACATTCCCCAGAAAGTTACCAGTAGATTCTGATCTACTTTCTGTCTCACTGAGTTAACCATTTATTACCTTAAAAGTACCAGAACTTTGAAACAAATAAACATTTAAACATTATAAGCATTCCACCTGCCACAAAATGGTCCAATGGCGATACTTAGGCCTAACTACAATCTATAGATGTTTTCCAAGAGCAACATCATCAAAACTTGATTCATTACAACAGTCAAGTGTGGAGACTGAGAAAGCTCAGTTTTTTTCTCCAGGCCAAAAAAAAAAAAAAAAAGCTAAAGCCTACATCACTAAGGGTTTATCTGGAAGCAGCTTAGATTAAAATACATCCCAATGCAGCAAATCTGCATTTTAAAGAAATTTGGAATTCTATTCAGCACAGGCATGTTTAAGTTTGGGATGAGATTACTTTGAGTCTTCTATCCTTTAAGGATTATATTTTAGTTTTCTATCCTTAGTTTAAAGATTATATTCCTCACTAGCCCCTGGCTCAGGTTTCTACCTGCTTCCTGAAACTCTAAACAAACTACTTAGCAAAGCATTAACATATCTACAATTCTTGATCTCAGATCTGCATAAAAAAGAGATATATACCGTATTTTTCAGAGTATAAGAGGCACCTTCCCCCCCCCAAAAGAGGGTGGAAATGTTGGTGCGTCTTATACACCGAATACAGCCATTTTTGGCCTACTGAAGCCCCGCCCCACGCAAAAACGGGGTTGGCAGAGGGTTGGGAGGTCTGCAGAGTGCTCCTGGGGGCTGGGAGAGGGCAAAAATGCCCTGTTTTTGCAAAAAACGGGCAAAAAATGGCCCATTTTTCACAAAAACGGGGTGCGCAGAGGGTTTGGGAGGTCTGCAGAGTGCTCCTGGGGCTGGGGGAGGGCAAAAACTTTTTTTTTCTTACTTACCTCTTCAAAATCTTGGTGCGTCTTATACACCGGTGCGTCTTATAGTCCGAAAAATACGGTACCTTCAGTATGGAAGATAAAATGGATTCCCAGGGCAAGCTTTGTGCAATTAGTTGAATACAGTAAATCCTTTGGTTACAATGGCAATTGGGACTGGGATTGCTGTTGCTAAATGATGCACTCATAAAGCACAACATCATGTGACCACATTGCTTAGTGACAGCAATCCCTGACAGTACCTGATTGTCATTGTAAATCCAAAATGTGTGGGATTACAGGAAGCAGGGAGAGGCAGGAGTCCCAGGTAAGGAGTGTAGAGGTGCTGTGAGGGTGGGTGTGTAGGCCTGGGAAGGCTTGATAGAGCTGGTGCCAGCTGCAAACAAGTCACGGGAGCCAGGGGAGGGTTGGTGGAGGATGCATGTGTGCGTCCGTGTGTGCATGCTGTGGGTAGGAGAAAAAGTGGGAGCAACCTTACCAGAGTAACTTGCGACCTTTCCTGCTGACTTCCCCACTGACTTTGCTTGGGAAGCCAGCAGAGCTCATCAATGTTGTCATGTGACCACAATTCCCTTTAGCATCATAATCATGACCCAGGCACCCCAGTGACCATGAGGGTGCTTAGATGGCTTGAACTTCAAGGGTCAGTCATATCTTAATTTTTTTCAGTGCTGCTATATCTTTGAGTAGTTAATGAATGAACTTAAACTGAGGATAACCTGTAATATCTCCTAAAATAATTTCTAAAGAAAATAACCCTTCCCAATAACCCTTGATTATCAGTCTCTTTTTGCTTTAGCTCTAGGAGGTGTCAGGAAAGAAAAGGCTTATTTCCCATCATATTCCTTCTTTTCCAAAATATTAGATTAGGTTATAAATTACTTATATATCAGAATATTTCCAAAATATTAGGAAAAGATTTTTTAAAAATGATATATATACAGTATCAGGAACATCTCTTTGTACCATATATTGTTTTTATCAAGATGGATTTACTGTTCAAATTTGTCAGTGTCTTCCTTTGAAGATCCAGGTAATAAAAGTTTATTAGTAATTGAAACCTTTATAACTCCACTTATATCAGTAGGTCTATGAGTTGCACAACCCAGTATAAAACTTCAGATGAAGTTTGAGCTGTAGCCATCAAAATTTTAAAGTCAGGATGAATATTCAGGCATTTACGTTCGAAATGATAATAGCAACTTGATCTCTTAACCAGAATTTTCTAACCATAATGTCACAGATCTTCATATTCTTCATTATTAGAATACAAATGATGGAACTAAGATGCTGTAAGGAAAAAATATCCCAAAATTCCCACCACTCATCCTTATGGGAGATACCTTTGAGCAATAGTTTGGATGTTGACAACCATTTCATTGTAGGTCTCTTCATGGTCCTCCCTCCTGGTCATGTGACCCAGATCAGTGCACATACAGACTAACCTGAGCTTCCCAGTGGAGACAGACACATGTACCATATACACATAATAGATACTATATCACTACATGGAAGAAAATAAAGATGCCTTCTATGACTGCTGCTGATAAAGTGGGTGAGAAGAATTCAAGAAGTCATATTCTGCATGCTTTCCCTATCTTGTTTTCTCAGTTACATAATCAAATTATATATATAAAACTTGGAGGAAATTCAAGGTTTTCATTCCAGATGATTTTCTATTCAACACCAATCTTGCTGCAATATAATCTAGGCATTCATTTTTTTAAAAAAAATCATCTTTGTTCTTGCCAATTTTTATTATGGCCATCAGAGCTTCTTCAAAATCTGATAACAAATCATAATCTATAACGTACAAAAGGGGAGTTATTAAATACTCATATTTACTATGTCGAATTAATTAAGTTTTAATTAATTTAATTCCTTGGAATTCTTTTGGCATCATTTTTCAGAAGTTGTCAGTCCTAGCCTTAACTACTACACCTGACTTTCAAACCAGGGATTATTGATACCTATACCATAGCTATACTATAACTTACATTTTAACTAGTTCACGTATAGAAGAAATTTTTCTAAATGGGAGGTATTTTTTCTAATGTGGAATAAAATTCTTTGAAATCTATATATTACTAAAACTCTCATTGTCATGATATTTAACTAAGCAAAATGGTATAGACATAGGACAGCAATTTGAATCAAGGTACTTCAATTGGGCTAACTTATAGAATATGTTCAAATCTGGGACACATGTTTTCCAATAATGAAATTTGAGAAATTGTGGCTGTTTCATTGCTAGTGGCTATTACTCTGCTGCTTATGTGGTCACATGATCTTCATTTTCAGTGTTCTGTGACAGTTTCTCAGCCAGTCTTGCAATATCTCGCTTCCTCCCCCACTCAGCAGCAGTGACTTACCTGCCTCAAGGAAAGGAAAGGAAAAGGAAGGGAAGGGAAATTTCCAATGTCTCCTGCCACAAATATCACAAGGAAACTCAATGGGGAAGCCACAGGAAGTTGGGAGTTGCTCCTGTTCCCACTGCTTTTTTGCCTGTCCTTGGTTATTCTATTTCTAGTAAGAAAATATCTCTGAAACAATGACCCAATGGGGCAAGGGTTGTCCGGTATATTTTTATTCCTTCCTAATTCTATAAATTGCTTTTACAGATTGATATTCACATTTTGAAGGCTTTAGAAGTGGTAGGTTCATGTTTGGCTTAAAGATAAGGAAATCCTATTACTTGTTTAATATATATATATATATTTTAAAAAGTCCTCCGATTCATTCATAATTTATCTTAGAGTTCAAGCACTTGGGGAAGTATATAACTGTAACAGATGGGATAGATGGATGAAATGTCTCAATAGGACTGTGACCTCACATGAATACCAAGCCAATATTGTGTTCATAATACCCCTTAGTTCCAGTCCACCCTCTTCCATGCCAACAACAACCCTCTTCTTATTGGCATCCATTACACATGATAATACGCAAAACTCTGCATGCAGATGGGTGGATATTGACTCAGAACAGTGCTATCTGTGAGTAAATAATTTAGAAATAATACTTCTATGTGCTCTAAATCTTGAACTCATCTCCCCCCCCCCCCCCCGACTTAGGTGGAGAATCATAAATCAAATCCATTTGTTTTGCTGGGATGGTTTACAGAAGGAGATTTCTACTACTATTTGTTTTGCTTTTCTTGAAAGATAAAAAGGAAAACATCACACATACACATTTTTTTTTCACTTTAAAGACAGGCAGGATATAATTTCAAAGGCCTGTTTGTTTAGCTACAGATGCTTTTGCTTTGGAAAAGTCTTTGAATATCACATTTATTTCAAGAATATATTAAGAACAAGAAAAGAAAGATTGTAGTACTCTGCTTCCACAACAAAAAATGTTTACATTTAACTGCCTGTCAATCCATATATAGCCTGACATCTTTAATTATTTGTCAACAGCAACAAATTAATTGACCGCAGCAAATACCAGGTTAGGCTACCCATTTTAGTGTAATTTATAAAAAGTGCTTTAATAGTCACAATGTAATTACAGCTATGCAACATTAATGTATAAATCTACACATTAATATGTATTCTCCTTTTGAATTGTGAAGTTTTCAGAGCTGATCAAGGTTTTGAAAACCATACAAAACTATCTATGATTGTTCCATGGTCATTTTGACTCCCTGGAAATCCTAGTACACACTAATAGGCCAACTTGTTGAAGGACTTTTCTATTTATATTGCTTTAGAAGGCAGATTCATGGATACAAATAAATTTATATTGTAGGATCGCACTCCCATGAAATGTTAAAAGATAAACCAGTGTCTCTATAGTTCCCTATTTAATGGTCTGTTTGATTGATGGATAGTGTTTAGACTTCCTTTTAGTCATATGGACTGCCAGAGTAGCTTAGCATCAACCACAATTTAAAAGAAAAAAAAACATGGAAAAAAAATGGGAAAAGGATCAGTTCTTACAGTTTCAATTAAGAATTATATGGAATGGAAATAATTTAGGATAAAGAAAGTCAAAGTCAGCTAGTAAGAGCAATATAATCCTCTCTGTCCTTTTCTCCTTCCATTGCAGTCTAATAGAGTATCTGTTTTTGAGTGCCCATATTTGGAATGAGGAATCTGATATAATAGAGATATCACCCTTTTCTCCAAAGTTCTTTAGATATGAAACATATCTTTTTTTTCCTAAGATGATCATTTATTTGGCCAATTAGGGGGCTCACAGCAGCATCTTCTGATCTGTAAAGCAGACCTTCCAAATCATCTTAGTTTATTACCAAAGAGATGTAACATTTTCTGTATTTTTTTTCTTTTGAACATTGTAACTTACTGTGATTCCAAACAACAGAACCTAAAAATATGAAACTTAGAATTAATGAGCAATAGTAAATAGTGCCCAAAATATACAGTTTTATGAATATTTAAAATTTCCATGATTGTACCTTTCCTTTAATTCACATTGGAGTACAACAGAGTCTTCTTCAAGAACTGCTAGGAAGCCATTGGTAGTGCAATTTTGTCCCTAATAACAGCTGATGTCCTGTCCACATCCCATTCCAATCTCTCCTAGTTCCTTTAATGGAAGTGTCTATAAAGATCCTCCTTAAAATATGCTTTTCCAGCACACTTAATGTCTTTTAATGTCTTTCCAATTAAATCCAGATGTGAAAAGCTTAAGGAACAGTTCTCAGGACTGAAAAAGATGACATAAATCTTGCAGCTGACAGAGATCCCACTGAGCTTGGTTGGGGAAACTCACAGAGGACTTGTTGTGGGCCAGGAAAGCTGCTGGGTATAAAGACAGATGTGTACACTTCTATTGAAAATGCTGAAATAAAGGAAAGTCTTTTGAAATAGACCAGGATACTGCAAATCCTACAAGATCAGCCCGATCCTGTGGATATCGCAGGCACCCAGTGAGCCTGTGATCTCTCACAGTTCCCATTACCCCAGCACAGTTAATTAGTACAGTGAATTCTAAGCATTTCACAGGAGGAGGTCCTTCCCCTCCTTTCTCTCTTAATGAATAAAGGATCTCCTTTTCTACAAGAACATCACATGCTGTTTTCAGTGGGAGTCAAAAGGATTGCACATTTTGCAGGATGTGTTCATCACCCTACAGAATTCCAGCCAGCTTCCTATCCTTACACAAAGCTGTCCACGGCCTGCTTACAAGATGTCATATTAATTACAGATTTGCACTAATCTGATGAGAATTTATTTACTCCTCAAATTGAACAATGCTGCTATATTGTTTATGCAGCTGGCAACTGTCATTATTCCCCAAAGTAATTTCTACAGAATGTTTTTTCCTCAATAGGTGGTAAGAAGTGGATTTTCTTCCATGTTATCCATTTAAGGGAACTGAAAAAAATGTCCATAAAATTCAGTTTCCTAGGAATTGTAGTAGTTGATTCTAAAGCTACTGAAATGTATTGCAATTATTCTATAATCGTTCCATATTCAATTAAATATAAATGTAAAAGCTAAAGGTTTCTCTGTCCAGATGTGTCCGACTCTAGGGCATGATGCTCATCTCTGTTTCTTGGCCAAGGGAGCCAGAGTTGTCAGAAAACATTTTTTGTGGTCATGTGGCCAGCATGGCTATATGCCAAAGGCACACAGAATGCTGTGAATATTCCAAGACTGGAAGTTTTTAAAAAGAGATTGTCTGAACCATTTGTTTGAAATGGTATATGGTTTCCTGCCAGAACAGGGGGTTGGACTAAGACGATCTCCAATGTCTCTTCCAACTCTGTTATTCTGTTATCTTCCCATCAAAGTGGTACCTATTTATCTACTCGCATTTGCATGCTTTTGAACATGGGCAGGAGCTGGGGCAGGAACGGAAGCTGACCCTTTTGCGTGGTGCTTGGGTCTCGAACCCAGGCTATCAACTTCCCACTTGACAAGCTCAGTTTCTTTAACCACTGAGCCATCACACTCCCTATTGTATAAATAAAGACTATAGATATATATTATTTCTATAATAATATAAATTTTTATATATAGATATATAATAAATTTATATAAATGTAGAAATAAATAAAATCCAAACACGAATGAAGGCAAGTATAGGTGTCCCAAGATAATGTTGCAGGATCCAATCTGGGTTGGTCACCGAGATCAGAGGTTTAGTCTTCCGAGCTTTTGGAGCCCATCCTCAGGTGGCGCAGTGGTTAGAGTGCAGCACTGCAGGCTACTTCAGCTGACTGCTAGCTGCAGTTCAGCAGTTCAAGTCTCACCGTCTCAAGGTTGACTCAGCCTTCCATCCTTCCGAGGTGGGTAAAATGAGGACCCAGATTTTTGGGGGCAATATGCTGACTCTGTAAACCGCTTAGAGAGGGCTGTAAAGCACTATGAAGCGGTATATAAGTCTAAGTGCTATTGCTAATTTCTCTCTCACCAGAATGTCCAAAAGCTCAGAAGACTAAGCCTCTGGTTCTGATGACTGACCCAGATTAGATTCTGCAAAACCAAACACTGTTTTTATAAGAACTATTATATTATAGAGCATAGGACACAAGTAAATGAGAGAATTTCCAAAGGAAATAGATTTTTGAGGGGTATTGTGGATGATCACAGTAGAAATACTCTATTGCAAATGAGGCATTTGGCTTTAAGTGTCTTAGCATTACAAAAAAGCATAATGAGCCACATTATCAAGCATGGTTAAGCAGACTTTGACAGATGATGATACATCAACTGTTCTCAAAGATCTGCAACAATTTTGCTTTATGCAGTATCCTAGCCTGATCATTACAGGAAGGACCAAGAGCTCTCTGTGGCTCCAAAAAGTTTTGAATTTAGTGCCCACTGCACAGAACTTCCTCAACATTCTCTGTGAACTGTAATTTAATGTGATAGAACGTGATTTTTTAAAAGGGGCAGGGTAATCATATTAACTATATTAATCACATTCATTTGAAATTTGAACTTCATCAAATTTAATATTTGACCAGTCCCTGCCATTTCTGTGTCTTTATTGTTTCTTCTGTTGGAGGTGCTGCCTCCCTTCAAAGACCATGTCTTACCCCCCAAATGTTGCGCGCCTCTTAACTTAAATCAAGAAATTAATATTTGTAATAGTAACATTAAGGGATATTACTTGGCAATAAAGTAAATTATTTATTGCAGATTCTTTTTGGATAAAAGACAGTCAAATGACAGTGAATCAGCTTCTACCAACAATTTTGAACAAAGTCCATCTCTGTTCCGTGTTAATTTATAATTATATATATATATATA
>QLTV01001992.1:1974670-2031984 GCA_003457575.1 Thermophis baileyi
AACGTTTCGACGAAGTCTCATTCGTCATCTTCAGGCTGATTATCAGGCTTGTGTCTTCAGCCTCGTGCTTCTAGGAGCACGAGGCTGAAGACACAAGCCTGATAATCAGCCTGAAGATGACGAATGAGACTTCGTCGAAACGTTGCAATGACATCTCCAACTTCACGTGGGAGAAAACCCGAATAACCACAGACCTACATACAAATACCCGCGAAAACCTCAAAACACACACACACACACACACACACACACACACACACACATATATATAATCACATTGAAAGTATCTATGGCTCAGAAAAAATAGAGTGCATGGGTATGGGCCAGTAAGGTCAAAAGCAATAAACCGTACTCAAGAGCTTGGACAGGGATATGAAAGAAAGGTCACATTTGTTCCTGGTCACTGATTTCTTTAACCCAGGTTGGCTCTCCTGCTGTAAACTCTAATACAGTTCACAATGCCAAGTAATCCCAACTTTCAATGTTTGGCAGCTAAGAGTTGAACATTAAGAAGGTGGTGGTGAAAATAAAATAGGGAGATTCACTGTTAGTATTTCACTCTGTCACTGGAATGCACTAAGACAGATCAGTTTTGAAATTGTTAGAAAAGGTTTGTTTGATTTCTCCTTGTTAGATTAAACGTGATAGTCTGATTTATCTTTTCTCCCTTGAAAATTTCTGGCAATCTTGGGGGGACCAAGAGAGTGCTAATAAACCTGGTGGGTGCTGTTGTCTTTTCAAGAGGGTGTAGCACTACTTCATCATAGGCCAGGAAAATACATCTCAAACTTCAACCTCAAGACTCTTTAGTAGTTGCTTCATCTGGTGCAGAAAAGAATGTGTCTATTTTTTTTAAACAGGGAGAACACAGAGAAATTATCATTTTTTACAGTTTTGTATTTTTTAGTAAACTATTATTATCTAGGTTTCAGGTTTAGTCTCATGATATTGTGTGATTATAGATAAATGATATGTTTATAAGCACTTCAGAGTTTCAGTCACTAAACAAGCTGGTCCAAACAGTTAAATTAGCAGAAAATCATAAATTCAACCAACAATTTTTTTTAAAGTATGAATATTTTATGGATCCACATGCAGTATCTTTACTTTAACTGAGTATTTAGTTTTGATGGACATGAAAGCAAAAATTATATTAATTTTAAAAAATAGTAATTTCACATATTTAGACATATAAGCAACAATGTGAAATTCTAAGACACATTTTCATGGACTCTGAAACTCTAAGCTATTTGAAGAGCCCTAAATTGATGGAAATTTTTATATGACTAAGAAGGACACAGGAAACTAATTGCTTCTGCTCCCCATTAGGAGAGAACTAGATAAATGTGAACACAGACAATAATTGCTGATGGACAATTATTAGAGCTATTTGCTACCAGGCATTTTTCCATCTGGCTAAAACTTATTTGACACTGCTTAACCCAACAACTGCAGCCCCGCTTTTTCTCCAATTATCCTAGAGCCAATGTAGTATAGTGACTATGATGTTAGGATAGGAACAGGAGACACCAATTATAGTACTTCTTTAGGTATGGAAAACTGGTTGGGTGACTTAGGGCCAATTACTTTCTCTCAGCCCTAGACTGGGAACTTGAAAAACCTCTATCTCAGAGGTGGGTTCCTACCGGTTCTATCCAGTTCTTTAGAACCGTTAGTAACTCGGCGATGATGTCACGCAGCTGGTTCTGTCGGTGTCTCTGTGGGTGCCACCATCTTGGATTTTGCTTCTGCGCATGCGCAGAAGCTATTTTTTTATTGCTGCGCGTGCACGGCGCAACCCTGAGCGAACCAGCAGCAAAAGGATCCAGAACCCACCCCTGCTCTATCTGCTAACCTGCAGTGTACCAGCTTGATAGAATGGTACAACCATTCTATGGTCCTTCAGTGGACCAACTGCTGATAAGTACGCACACACACACATCACGGATACATAAGGACATTAAGGGTTCCCTTACTACTTGAAGTTTAGGTCAGAACAGGATCCAGTGCTTTTCAGTTAAGCCTCCATCCCACTGCAACAGTCATCTCTCAGAAACAGATATGTTGCCCTTCATTTTGATGTTCCAGAAAGCAATTAGGACCAAGCTCTTTCACAAAGGTGTTAATTGTTATAATTGTTGCCAGAGGAAGGATGCCAAGGAATACTTTATTGAACTGTATCATTTGATTCTATTTAACTGCATTTGTTAAGTTTGGGCTGCCTCCTACTTTGCCCACAACAACAGCTCTATTCGAGCTAACGTTATAGTCTAGTCATTCTGCTGCTCTGCCTGGCAAAATACGTGGTCTTCTAGAAAGTGCTTTGCATTTTGTTGGGGAAGTTATTTCTGTTACTCATTTATTTTTTAAAAGCTTGTTAGTGGCTTTTGCAGTTCAAATGACAGAGGTTTAAATGTAAAGCCTAGGGCTGAAATTAGCCCATATAATCTGTGTATAATATGCATATTCCCACAAGAAATCTGGTATGATTATTCACATTTGTCCACCACCTGGTCACCATCTGGTCATCATCTTGCTGCATGTTTATAAAATTTGTGTATGGCAGATAGACCATGTGAATATACACTAAAGTGTGTGATTCCTTTTTTCGTTCCTCAGGTTTTTTAACCACAAACATCTGGTTTATTTGCTCATTCATGAAAAAAATTTCGATTCAATATGTTATAATCAGTACATTATTACGGTGACAATCTAACAGGTGTTTTGAACTTCAGTTGCACCAACATACCTATTTACTTAAATACCAGACTATTAAATATCTGAGAGAATCAGTTGTCATATGCCTTCTTTTCTCTTGCAAGCCGATAGATAAATAGAAAACCATCATCAACAACAAATCATATGGAATGTGTATATTTGTATTTGTGGAAAAAGAAGAATTCTGGATGAGCAAGAAGCTGACAAAATGAGTATGAACCTAAAGTTGTGACTTGGTATAAGAAGGCTTCATCTATTCACAATAAAGGTGTTATTATTTATAGACGAGGAAGCGATACTATTTGTTCAGTCTACCTAGGAAGGCCAAGCAGGTTGTGGAATAGGTGTCCCCAAATAAAGTCGATTCAGTAACTTCTGAGAACATAAGAAGATGTTTTAAAACAAGTCAAGCTATGGTTCATCTAGTTCAAGATTGGACAATCTTTTGAAACTGCAGCACTTAGTATTTGGAAAGAGCTTGAAGACTGCAGTGGAGAGAGTGATGATGCAAAGAGATGTGGCTTGGGTTGTTGAGTTCTCTGTATTATGGTTTGGGCAAAGAAATTTGAAGTATGTTTGTAAAAGCAAAGTTAAACTTATTTTTTTAGCAATTATGACAAGAGGAGACTATGGGCTTTGATAAACAGGGCTCATGAGCTATATGCAACCCTGGGGTAGCAGCAGATCAATATTGTTTTGATCAATATTGTTCAAATTGACTGTCAGGTGTTCTTCTGATTTTGGCATCCCAATTGTACCGGGAAATGATACAGATTGGATACTTTTTCCAGGCCCAAGCCTCACTGTAAATGGTATTCTGTATCAATTGTTCAATTGTCTTTTGTAAGGTTTCTTTGCTGACTAACTTCAACCACTATTTTGAATTTCATGCACAATACTAGCTTGGCCTTCTTCCTTATGGAATTATTTGAAACTTGGAACATTAAAAACCTTGGAAAAGTACCAGAGAAAATGTGTACACAAGTTAACAAAATACAAACATTTCTTGGAAATATGCCTCTGTTTTCATCTTAGATTAGAAAGACTCTCTAGATAATGTGCCAAGTGACTGGACCTGATCCAGCAGGGATCATAAAAACTACCAGAACACCATGCCTTGATGATGTGCTGACAGAAATTTCCCACAAGTGTTGGTTATCTCCTGCGTCCCCTCTAAAAGTAACTAACTTTTTGGTTTCACAGACTCACATTAAACTACACTGTCTAAAATATAGAAATAGATGTTATTTTCTACTATAATAGCAGCTATCTCGGTTGTAGATGGAGTTGAAACTGCTCCAGGAATTTGTTTTCTGGATTGCAGAAAATATTATAATTATAAGGGGGGGGGGAACTGTTAAAGACTGCAGAAATTTAAGGCAAGATTAGACAAAAATCACCGATACAGAACAAAACATCTAAAGCCCTGTTTCCACTTATCTTGTCAATCATTAATATATCTTAATCTCATTTACCAGGATTCTGGTAGGTAACAATTACTGAAGACACTTTGAGAGTCACCCAATTTCTCCAGGAAGTGCCAGGTACCCCAAGAACCTGACCCCACAAAAGTATTGACAAGGCTTCCTAGGAAGGAAGGAAGGAAGGAAGGAAGGAAGGAAGGAAGGAAGGAAGGAAGGAAGGAAGGAAGGAAGGAAGGAAGGAAGGAAGGAAGGAAGGAAGGAAGGAAGGAAGGATAGATAACTAACAGGAAAACTGGCAATATTCTAAGATCCAATTCATACAAAAGGGTTTACATCCCATTCATTTCAAACCCTATTCGATCTCTCACAATTTTGGAGTTGTGTCACATGGCTGACCAGTTAGCCTAATGTAGCATGACTGGATCCGTTTGGTACTAAATCTAACATTGGTGGCTCCTTTCTAGGATTTCCACAATGCATTTAATTCCCAACTCAGTCAACTTAGAAACATTGGGGGAACATGGCTGAAAAATTTGTGTAGAATCTGTAAGACTCAGTCATTTATTGCAACATGATTTTTTTATGATGTATACCAGTGGTTCTCAACCCGTGATCTGCAGACCTCGGGGGGCACAATGTCATCACAGGGGGTTCACAAAGGCTTGAAGAAATGTTATAATTTAAATCTTTTGTTAAGTCTTGGGGGTCTGTAACCATGGTCCGTGGCCACAAAAGGTATTTAAAGAGGGTCTGTGGTAAAGAAAAGGTTAAGAACCACTGATGTATACTAGTTCCCAATATGACAGCCAGTTTGGTGTAGTGGTAAAGGTATCAGGCTAGACACTGGGAGTCTCTGGGTTCTAGTCCTGCCTTAGGCACAAAGCCAGGTGGGTGATCTTGGGCCAGTCACTTTCTCTCAGCCCTAGGAAGAGGCAATGGCAAACCACTTCTGAAAAACCTTGTCAAGAAAACTACAGGGACTTGTCTAGGTAGCCTCCAAGAATCAGACAGGACTGAACATAAGAAGAAGAAAATTGACCATAACAAACAAACAAACATCACAATGTATTCTTAATCTTTAAAGATAGCGAAAACACATTGGTGTTTTCCTTGCAACCAACTAATATGGCAAACCCCTGCTAGAAAATATTGAAAGTATTACCTTTACTCTAAATAAGGAAAGTAGAAAAATAAGCAATGCATTGTTTAAAAATTATTTTAATGAATTTTACAAGGTGTAGTGGATCAAAAGACATGATGTAGAGAGAGAGAGAAAAAAAATCCCAACAGTGAAAACCGTGCTACTTGTACGGATTTCAGATGAGATTGTATCCCCTTTAGTCTGGCTACCTTCTGGAAGGGGCAGGAATTTCAGAGAGTTTGCATAAATATCTTTGGGATGATATAAACAGAAATAAACAATGTGTAAGAGATAATGCAGTAAATAAAATATTGAATGTCTGGAATAAATACAGAAAAGCATTAAAAGCTCAGTGAAGAACTAATACGTCATTTAGTTTGCAAGGTTTAATTATTAATAAGACAAAGATTTTCAGAGACTTAATTTACAATGGTCCAGTCTACCTGACTGATTTCAATATTTTCAGATAAGTAGTATTGTACTAAAAGAGTTGCAGAAACAAGTCACTGAATTTCAAAATCTCATAATACATTGGAAATTTGGAACAATTTGGAACATTTGCTGGGCCTTATCTATAAACTGTTGGCAAAGTATGATTAACAACCCAAATAAGAAAAAGATTGTATGGTACACATTGATGTAAAATTTGAATGCAGTAGTAGAGAAGCAACACTAGGAATTTCAATAGAAAAGAATATTAAATTTATCTCCTTCATGTAATGTTCTTTATGCCACCCAATTTCATTCTACTCTGACAAAAGTTCTGCACTGCAGATTCCAATGATCCCTGAATCCTCTTCCAATGCCAAAAAGTGCTCCTGATTTGAGTAATTTATATTATTTCTAATGTTGCATTTTTTTAAAAGAAAGAAATGCTTTAGTCATCCGCTACTTTCATTTTCTAGAATATCTCTGTGTTATGCTTGTATGTGAAGACTAGAACGATAGTGGACAACTGGAACCATCAGTCTGCTTTGAAGCATGTATTTACAAAAAGATTGTCTGTGTAAGATGATCAGTGCTATCAGCCCAAAAGATTTAAGACTAATGGATTATTGTATGATTTCTAAATTTATTCAAGACCCTTTGGAAGGGTAGTTCAGAATCCAAGTGTACTTAATCTGTTCCATCATCATTATCAACATCTTAATTTCTCCCTGTTAATATCTCAACATATTAGTGAGGATTTCCCTCTTTAAAAATCAGATATATTCTTGGCAGAGCATTTTCTTCTCTATGTTTAACAACTGTAGCTTTAATAAAAACTGTAGTTTCAATCTATTTATACAGATGTTAAGTTTAATGTTGCAATAACTTCCTAAGTACTTTAAAAAAAAAAATCAATAATCCGTTGGTAAGATTCCAGTCCTCCAGTAAGGAAGCCAATTTTAGTGACATCATATCATTTTGATAACTTGTCAATATTTTCACATTGAAATTCATTAAGAACATAGAATGCAATCTCAGTGATGTCTTGATTTTTAATCTTCCCACTAAGAACTCCACATTCAGGATTCTTTTTCACAAACCACAGTTATTTTGCATATATTTATTTAAGTTCTGCAATGTGAAAAAATATATTCAAGTATTCTGTCCTTGTTAGCTAATACAGGCAGTCCTTGACTTACAACTGTTCACTTAGTGACCGATCAAAGTTACAACAGCACTGAAAAAAGTGACTTATTACCGTTTTTCATACTTATGACCATTCCAGCATGACCGTGCACCCATGGTCACATGATTTACATTCAGATACTTGACAACTGGCTCACCCGGGGTCATGTGATCCCCTTTTCCAACCTTCTGACAAGCAAAGTCAATAGGAACATCCAATTCACTTAACAAACATGTTACTAATTTAACAACTGCAGTGATTCACTTAACAAATGTGGCAAGAAAAGTCGTAAAATGGGGGGGGGGAATCAGTTAACAAATTTCTCACTTAGCAACATAAATTTTGGGCTCAGTTGTTGTGATCATAAGTTGAGGACTACTGTGTTTCCCTGAAAATAAGACCCACCCTGAAAATAAGCCCTAGCCTGATTTTTGGGTGGGCCTAATATAAGCCCTATCCCAAAAAATAAGCCCGGGGGATGGGTGAGGCCAGCATGAGAGGTGGCAAGCGCACAGGGGCCGACAGTGTCCAGCAGTAGCCGCAACCCACCAGCCCCTTGGCGCAGCACAAATACCGTTAAGTCCGAGTGTGGAGGCAGAGGCGGGGAGGGGGGGAGAAGATAGGCAATCCGGATGTGCTACCAAAAACAACTCTTTTTCTAATTTAAAGATAGAATTCTTTGTCTTCAAGCTTTCTAAGTTTAACTTTTCTTTCAACAGTAACATTTTTTAGTGATGGGGAAATTGCACCTACTATTCAACGTTAGTGGTGACTTAAAACCCAAAATAAAGCTCGGAACTCATTAACAGCTATGGCTATTATTCAAAAACAAAGAAGGCACATGTTATGAAAACAGCTTTTAAATACTGAGATAATTTATCTTCATTATATCAATTTGAATGCATAATACTTGAGGGAACACACTTAAAACATCATGTAAAAGGAGAAAAATATGAAAAGTATGTGAAGATTATGTCTATGAATAATGTATGTAAAAGTATGTAGGTATGTAATGAGGTACATGAAAGTATGTAGCAATGGGGTTGTGTGTGTTTGTTATTAAGGAATTTGTTATAAACAGAGTTAATTTCTAGATTTGGTTACACTAAATATGCCAACACTTTATATCTTGTTAAAATGCTTCTTTACACAATTCCATGGTCCTAAAACAAAGCATGCACATTGTTGGGGGCTGGAAATGAGTGCGGTTAAGTAGAAGTGACAATCAAGTTGCATCCAAAAATAAGAATATTTAATGGGGAGCTCTGGCAAACTCTTCAGAGGCATGGCAGAAAAAAAAACAATGTGACAATGACATGCCCCACAGTTCTGATTCACAACCCCCTCTGAGATGACAGCCTTTCTCTTTGTACACTGCAGCAGGAAACAACAATAATGAGCAATTCAAAGGAAGTTTGTCTTTCCTAATAAATTTATACAAAAATGACACACATGGTTTAAAAGAAGCAACACTTAATTTAACAGGGAGAGAAAACAGACTGCTCATTAAGCAACTGATTCTGCAAAATGCTATGCTAGTAGCTCTCAGAACCCAGCGAATATGGTCTGTAAGGTAACAGAATGATCCAGAACCTTTCTCAAACAGATCCTATTGGTACTGCTTTGTACTAGTTTTAGCTCGCTTACTGTATGTATGAATCCAGACACATAACAAATTAGAGGCTTCAACAAGATTGGCGCCTGCATTTACTCACGCACAAATGGCTAATATATGTGACAAATATATATAACTTTTTAATTAACAAAACAGCTCCCTCAAACAAGGTTGTGAAAGTAGCAGTAGAAATATTAGATGGATAATTTTTTTGTTTATCAAATTCTTTTTAGAGTCTGTGAAATCTTGCTAAATCCACTTGAATTCTTCATCATCCTAGATGAAGGATTGTTTAGTTTCATAATTTAGTTTTATAATTCATTGCAAGTAGATGATGATGATGATGATGATGATGACGACAACAACAACAACAACAACAACATTATTCAGGACAGGAGTTTAACTTTTTTCCACTGCAAAATACATTTTTCCTGAAGTTTGCCTGCTCTGTATAATATCTGTTTCAAGAAAGAGGTTAGAAAAAGATATTGGACTAGAAAATGCAGTAATAAAAACCTGAAAAGTAAATATGGTAGTTTTTATAAAGGTAGTTTTACAGCCAATGCTTCTGGATGCCAAATTCTCTGCCAACCTGTACTGAAAACTAGTCACCCGTACCAATATGAATAGAGCATCAGCCTCATATGTTTAACTTGCATGAACAATCTGATGAATTGCCCATAAAAATCTGCTGAATGAGATGTTGGGTACTCATTAGATATTACCAGGTAAATGCTGTTTACAGCATCTTTTCTCTCTCAATATTTATCACAGATAGGTAATTCCAGCAGTTAGCCGTCACATGCCCAAACCTCCTAATTCTTGTTTTTACTGGAAAATCATGCATATTTTGTTCTAATTAGAGCACTTAAAGTATAGCACTTAAAGCATAGCATTCTCCTCTGCAAAGCAGCAGAGGAGAATGCTATGCTTTGTTCTTGCCACATTCTTAGACTGAAAATTGTTGGGACAAATTTATCCATAATACAACTAAAGTCTTATGCCCTGGAGGAATCAGGCCCCTGAAAGTTCAGGCAGCCAATTCCAGGTTTATTCGATCATATGAGAGTGCTTATTCACCCGTTAGGAATCCCATAACATTTTCAATCAGCAGAGAATTTTTTGCTGGATTCCCACCTCTCAACGAAGAGAAATTAACATGCAATCATGCATGAAGATGTCTGAGCCAGCTGCCGTGTATTTGAAGTACGCCCCAGGTTAAGATTAAAGCATGGTATCGAGCCAAGTAAATTGACCTAACCAGCAGTTTTCTCTAAAAAGAACACTGAACAGAACGATAATACCGCTTTTAATTTCCTTGCGTCAGCAGCAAAGATAACATTTGATCGTAGGTTCACATCATTTACAAAGGAAAAGAAAATCACTTACACACACATAAGAAATTTTATCTACTCATTAAATTGGCAAGAGAAGCAGTGAGGTAGCTAGAAATTTACAGGGAGGAATTAGATACACAGATAATGAAGATTTTTTCCCCTTGCTTCTCTTTCTCCTGAACCGCATATAAAAAGAAAACCCTCGCCCACTACTGATCAAAATACTGCTTGAACAGCAGAGATTAAAGGAAGGCACAAAGTATTTATCATATTCTATTATGTTTCAGTCAGTTCTTGGGATGGAACCTTGAGATATTTGGAGGGAAAGAAACCTACAGTATACTCACAAAAGAGGTGCAGCCTTTACACTCCTTTGCCAACTTTCCTTAGGTATGACCTTCAAGCTCAATTTGCCATGCAATCAATACTTTACCATGAAGATTCATGATAATGAAAGCATTTTTGTTACACTGGCATCTGTCTGCTACGCATTCACATAAAAGCCTTTTCATACATTACAGTTTCAGGTGTATAATCTAACATATATTTAGAAATATAAAGCACTGGGCAAAGAACAAAGATTTTAAAAAATCCCCAAATCCACCATACAAGGTTGAAATTTAAACTTATTTATGAATTCTAGTGCTAAGTCTTGCTATATATTTTCTCACAAAAGAAGTAAAATGGTTTTCAAATCCATCTTTACCCAATGCTGTCAGTACCTGCATGCATTCTTTCTCAACATGTTCAACAGCCTCAATAGGTTACATATCATGCCTGATACAATTTTATATATTTTGCATGAAAATCCTGGGCTCTTCTCTATGAATTATACAGTATCTTGCGATCTGTTCTCTTTTAAATTTCCAATGCTATTGGCTGAGCCTTCTTTAGCAATGGATGCACCGGGGCTTTCTAATAATTCCAGGACAATATATTAGTGGCCATACCACTGCAAGCATTGTCTATGCATGCATACATGATCTGATAGATGAGAAGGGCCTCAAAGTGGCTGCCTTGAGAATAGGACACTTCAATGTTTTAAGGAGTAGATCTCTTCTGGTTTTATATGGCTAATAAATAGATCAATAGAAAAAAAATCATGAGAGTTCTATATGCTAACTATAACATTCTTTTCATTGTATATTTTATCAAAAGATGCTGACACCATTGGGGAACAGGTGGTTCAGTAGTTGCTAGATCAAGGAGACTGTGAACACTTCTTTAACAAAAGGGAGCATTACATGCAGTCTTGAAGGAGACTATGGTGCACCTTTTCTAAAGAGGCCCTTACTTTGTGTGGCCATATTTGACAGATATTGTTACTTCTGTGCTATTCAGTAATAAGGGCTCTTCCAAAATGTTCTTATAGAAAGAAGCAAACAAATATTTATCAATACAAATTCCAGTGTTAAAGTCATACAGTCTGTCCTATCAAGAAACATGAACTATCTAGGTTGTAGAGTCAACTAAGTAGTCTATGTTAACAAAACCTAATAACTATTGTACTGATGCTGTGAAAGCTTATTAATCCTAAAAATACATTTTAGGATAATTTTAAAGTATTTTAATGGATAGTTTCCGCTCTGGTGTTATTAATTATATATATTTTATAAGTTAGAGATGCAATCACTTATTAAATCTCCCTATATATAAGAATTCTCTTATATTTAGTGCTCCTGTCTCCTTCCAAGAAAAATTTATGGGCATTTGCTGTGCATTTATCCTTTCAGGAAATCAGAGATATGAGTAATAATATTGTATTGTGAGACGAAATGGGGATCACACTATTTCAAGAAAAGAAAAAGTCACACTCTGACTTGACATACTCATGCATGTCAGTCCTTCAAAGTAGACCGGACTAGGAAACCAAGGTCATGTAGGTCAATACTACTTTTATTATAAAGTTAAAGAAACAGAATCTTGTAAGTCTGAATGGGCCTCCCTCTCTTTATCTTTGTATGAACTAGGAAGGAGCTTGTCTGAGATGTCTGTGAATGTTACATTGCTATCCCTTACTTAGAAGTCTTTTCTCTGTCTGTTGCCTTGGCAGCGGATCTTCCTTCTGTCCCTCAAGGCCATTTCCTCTTTCCTCTACATAGATTAAAGTGCTGTCCTTTTAATTCTTGTTATAATTTTTCTACTGAATGTTTTTAGAGATTAACAAACTTTCTTTGAACCATGTTTTGAACAGACCTAGAAATAGCTAAGTTCAAATTCATACAAATTAAATGAAAAATTTATGAACAAATATAACTAATATCAACATTTTTAAAAATAACTTTTCTAATTTTACTTTCATTTCATTTACAGGAATATTTTTGGGGGATTACTTATTATTTCTTTAAAAAACAGTTTCTTACTGTACAAAAAATGAATAAAAATTTAAAATATCCATTAGGATATTTACATGATTTACTATAGGCTTAATTTGTTTAATTAATACTTTTCTAAGTTATGAAAAGGTAAAATAGAAAGCTGGCTTTAAAATCTGAAACTCATGTTTTAGGATGATCAATTGCTTATAAATCTGATCAAAAGTAGAGCAAAGCCACTTAAATCAGCCATACTTCTGGTAGTCATACTGATTTGCACACTCATTTTGATGGTTGTACTCTGATTAAGTTAGGCTTCCACTAATTGTATATGTTGAATAATCTTATAAATAAATATGATACAGAAACACAGATTTTGTTTTTCAGAATACCAGTTCATAATATTATAAATTAATGGAATGTCAAATGTGGTATGCAGAATACTGTTTCTGCCTTTTTTTGATCAAAATAATTTCAGAATTAAAATCAGATAAAGCAAGGAGCCTTGTGGATGCTGAGGGATCTGTGAGCATACTTGTGCTCATGATACATTGCTAGGTCTAGACAACAGAACCAGAGTTGGAAAAACAGCATGTAAGATCCCTTAATTTACCCTTAAATTAAGGGATCTTACACTGTTTTTCCCCACTCTGTTCTGTTGTCTAGACCTGTAGAAAGTATTGTTCATCAAAACCACACACAGAAAAAGCTCAAGTATAAACTTTGAAAGTATTCCATGCAAAATATTCCATGCAAAATGTATGTGTAATTCTACAGCCTGTTATAATGCAGGTAGGCTTCGACTTACCACATTGAGTCCTTGGCAGCCCACAATTTCAGTGAGACAGTCATAAAGCAGGTCATCATGTGACTGTGCCCGATTTTGCAACCTTTTTTGCAGCAGTTCTTAAACAAATGAGACAGTCATTAAACAAATGTTATGGTTGTTAAGTGAACCCATTGTTCACTATGGGGTGATTTTTTTTTGCCAGAAACCAGAAATAACACCGGTTTCTGGCAAAAACATTGTAAATGGCCATAAATGCAGACCAGTTTCTGAGCACCCAAAATACAAGTGACTCAGACATCAGAACTTTGAATTCTGGTTATAAGTCATTTTTCAGAGTCTGTTGTAACTTTGAATGGTTGCTAAGCGACCACTTGTAAGTCAAAGACTACTTGTAAGTGAGCTTTCCTTAGCATCTAGACTATAATACAGGTACTAAAAATGAAAACATGTATAGGTGAAATACACAGTCAGAGCATAAATTAATCTTATTAAAGCTTTCTTTACTTAGAATATTATCATCCTCTTGCTACTTCATGGATAAAAACCCATTGTAAATTGCTTTAGGGCAGAATTCCTATGCTCCAAATAAGGCTATGCAATTAAGCCCTAACTTTAAAATCTACCACCGAGCTTAAATAAAGAAGAATTATGAGGTAATGGGGTAATTTAAAACTCAACATTGAGTTTAAGCTTTCACTACATTGCAGATTAAGTTACCCAAATACTTTTTCTCAGTTTTAGTGCAGAAGCTAGAACAATATTTCATTCCTCTTCAGAGGAATAAGGAATGTTATCAATATCTTTAGTAAGAAAAATAATCATGGATTGCTCTAAAGGAGAGCTGTGATATCTATGAAGTTCACATCATATTACAATGTAAGATATTTTTTTATTTAAAACGAAGAATAACATTTGATCAGTTCTTTTCTTTTTGGATCACACCCTCTAGCCACTGATTTAGATTTTTAAAAAGTATGGAATTTAAAATACAATATTAGCAAGTACAGATTGCATTTGTGTTGTATTATTATGCTTAGTTTTAAAATATTTTTTTTTTCTTAAGCAGTGCAGCTTTAAAGTTTGTCCCAAACCCACAATCTTAGTAAAAAAATATGTGGGAATTTACATAGATTTCTAACTGCTCTTAAGCTACTCTTTTGTGCTAGTCATTTGGAATTCCTGGTTAAATCATGGACAATGGCAAGCAGATTAGATCATTCCAGCATCATCCCTGGATCTTCCCTCCTCATAGTTTTTGCTTCTAATGCCTCATACAGCATATCCAAGTGGCCAGCCGGCCTCTGATCACCTTTCTGTCCTTTTTTCACTCAGTCACTGTTCATTCTGGTTCCTAACTTATTTAATTTCTGTGAATTTTAATATTAATGTTTTAATGTTTCTATCTGGAAGTGAACTTTTGTCTTTTGGGGAGAATGTAAGGAAGATAAGGGAGCTGTAGGTCACGAAAGCTTACACCTTTCCCCCTTGGCTTCATCATAACAGAATAACAGAGTTGGAAGGGATTTTTATGATGTTGTAAGATGCCCAGAGTTTCTTGACAGTGAGATGGCTGGCACATAAATTTAATTAATTAATAAATAAAATCCCACCATGGCATATCCTACCAGCTTGCTTGTCCTCAATCTTCCTAGCCTCTCCTCCTCTCCCTCAATTTCTTTTTTGTGTTGCCCTCACCTTGACCCACTTCCACGGAAAGAATCCAAGCAAGTGTGGGATTTTGTGCACATTGTTTTGCACATCTATTCAGCCATGTTTGAGCTAGCAAAGAATTATATGAGTGTAGAATTTGCTGTCTGTTGCCAATCCTTATTCTGATTAAATTTCATTGTTCTGATTCAGTGCCTAATGGTCCTGTTCTGATTATTCATGTGAGCTATAATATAGGCAAAGTGTAAACCTAGTATCTCTTTGAAATAAAAGTTAAAAAAATATTTATACACCTATCAAGAATACTGAAATCAATGTACAAATGAATGAATACTCTCTGGTTACAGGAACTAAAAAGAACAAAATAGACAGGATGTCTTCTCTTTATGTTTAAATTGTCCTCCCTTTACTACAGCTCTATTCCCAACTTTCCACAATTTTCTGCTCCACTAACTTAAAAGTAACTTCCTTTTTTAAAAAACAAATGACAGACAACTTGAGTGACTGATTATATTGTGCCAACACTTTGTTTTTTTTTCTTGGAGGCCTTGGTTTAAGAGGATGGATGTTAGTGTAAATGACAGAAATGGAGCTTCACATAGGATTTCACTCCTGTTCAAAGACAAGCAAAGGCAACCTCAGTGAGGAGCAATCAACTTGACAAATGGATGCTGTTCAACCCTGTGCCTCCCACTGAAACTAGAGAGCCTGATTTACACAATTTTTTTCCTGTAAACTTAAAGAGCAGCAAATTCCAGACAGACTTAATACTGCTTTGCTGTACAATGGGTTGAGCTGGTAATTCTACTCATATAATGTAATCTGATAATAGTAGGGAGGAAAAAACACATCAGAAAGAATGGAACACATTAACAGTCTTATAAAAATACACTTAAGACTTACAAATCTACAATAAAAAGAAAAGCAAATTGGTTGTACGAAAAAAAATTTATGTGGTTATATTACCTAAGGTTAAAACAGTTCCCCTGATGATATTTACAACTCACAGTATATCTAGCAAATAAAAGCATTTAAATATCAAAAACTTTGAACACATGGATGTGTTGTTCTGTCCCTCCCCCAGGCAATACTTTATTGATAAATGAAATAATGAAAAAGGAACAAAGGCATTCGTATTTGGATTTCTTTCCTCAATGTAGCATTTCTTAACTGTTTAAAGCGAAACATATGTATTTAAGGCATTAAGACTTATTAAACTTAATAGGACATCTGAATCAAAATGTACAGATTGTGCTGTAATGTACTTCATTTTAGCTGTTCTCCTCTATTATGGGCAGATTAAGTTTGGAAAGGAGAGACTGAACAGAAATCATAAGAACAGTAGAACCATTAGTACATTGGCATCAATAATTTCCACCTCTGTAAAAGCTGAATATTGTGAACATTTCAGTTTCCTATTTATTTTTCCGTAGTCACAAATAAAATAAATTGGGGGAGGACCCCTTATATAAACATTTCATGCTGGAGTGAATGGACCTCAACAGCTGCTGATTTGGTGACACTGAGAACTCCAGTGGAGCTGTCCTGCTGAATTAACGTCTTGGAACTGTTAAGAAGAAACTTCAAACAGACCTTGTTTAGCAGGTGGTCAAAGCTTTCCCTCTGTGGGGATCATGTGAAGACTAGGAGAACAGTCACTCAGTCATGAATCAGGCCTGTCAATAGTTGCCTATTTTCTCAACAGGTTTCTCGATCATACTCCAAAAGCATTCCTCCCACAACATCCTACTCTTCTATGTAGCTTCTTACAAATTACCACAAATTGGAGAGCAACAATTTTGCCTGTATGATTAATTTCAATTATTGATTTGTATTTAATGAAGAACAAGAGTCAAGATAATATACAAGAGGTGTACACACTTTTAAATAAACTAATTTGAGGCTTATTGCATGCTGCTGCAAACTGAAAGTAATAAGTTGGTGCTCCAGATCAGAAGGCTGTATTTGAGAAGCTGTTTATGAAATATGTTTCTGATGTCCAAGCCTGAAGTTTTCACTATTGTTCAGGATGCCAATAGAAAAGCACAAAATACCCTCCCATAATTTTTATTTCTATTTTTTTTTCCTGATGGAGTTCACTTTAAAAAAAAATTGCACATAGAAAAGTAGACATCAGGTTGAACTAGTACTTTTTCCCCCCCAACACATCAAATTTACCAACTAGGGGAAAAATTATTTTGGGAACTGCATTAGTCATACAAGTCATAGACTCAGCAGCAGCAGCCAATGAGAGAAGCATGTCAAAAGAGTTAAGATGGTGGCTACAACTGCATGACCAAAGTCCTGACCCTTTAATGCATGCAACTATGTAAAAAGGTCAGGGATTCAATCACATGGCCATCTTATGTTTTGTGATACCCCTCCCGTGCAAATACCCCTGATGCAGCCAGAAGTTATATAATCCAAACTTAATTTTGGTATCAACAGAAAAAAGGGAGAAAATAACCCTATCCTGAATAAAAATAATCATTTAACGGACCTCTTTGTATAATTATTTTAAAGACAATTTTCCCTGGCTTCGGCTAATTTGTTGAAGGAATTAAGCAATGTTTACAGTATATACTACTATTCATTCATGTAAAGAATTGTTGGAAAGCCACTATCCTAGTTTCGTTGTATAATACAAAATCAAAGTTTGAGAAAAATAATTTTGCGGACAATATAGATCTACTTCAGCCTAAACACTTTAATAAGTGTATCAAAATGCTAAACATTTTTTCTTTTAATATAGAGCAACATGGATATTCTGTTCATGTAAAAAACAAATATAGAATCTTTGATTTTATTTTAATTAATATAATGAACAATGTAAATAGTCTGGAGCTCAGTTTTCATATACAATTTTTGTCTACGTAAAGGGTGTGTGTGTGTGTGTGTGTGTGTGTGTGTTTGCATCTGTGTCTGTCTATCTGTCTATCTATCTATCTATCTATCTATCTATCTATCTATCTATCTATCTATCTATCTATCTATCTATCTATCTATCTATCTATCTATGTTGTATATGTAAACTGGTGCACCTGACTGAAAATGTATTTCTAAATAATTAAAAGCAAACAATGCTTTTTTTACTTAAAATATTTAAAATAATGATTTTTTTGCTTTAGAGAACATTGAGGAAAATAAATTTTAAAAGTGCCCTTCATAAATAAAAGTTGCAAATCATAAATGAAATATCAGAAATTAAAAACAAATGAATGAAGGATTAGAGTTTTTCCATAAGGTTTCTGATTTTAAGTGCCTTCTTATAATTGTTTGATAAACAATCTCCATGGGGAAGTTAAATTGACCATACACACTGCAGAGTTTAATAACTTCCAAGGGCTCTGAGCACCATGTTAAATTAAACTAGAAAAGAAAATTAGTTCAGTTTGATCACTTTGGCTGTACATAAACATTTCTTCCACACCGCTGAAGAACATGAAAGTATAGTGGTAGTTCCTGTCACCTTGCTTCTAAAATGTATGGCATATTACTTCAGTGCAAAGATTTGTTTAAATACAATGCACATCATCAGTGCACTATAGATACCACCTGCTCTTAATTTAGTTTTGCAGAATAGAGATTACACAGCCACAGAGAGATTCTGATTAAGTACACAGCTATTCATACTCTAATTTTATAATGCAGAATAACAATGGAGATAAGCATTTCAATATCTCTTTAGATATAAGAGAGTTCTTATGAGACTCAGAATAGTACTCCACAACATGCCACACTGCTGCAAATGCTTATCTAGGGTAGAATAGAGAGTTTCAGCAGTTTTTCGGTAACAGACAGAATGGACAAAATTATTTGGGACTTAGAAGAAAAGCATCTCACAGTGTAATATTTCAGGCAGTCACTTTAATGCTCAGAAAAATGAAAAGATTCCCTTGAGTTGACCTTCACTCCCACCTGACTGAAAAAAACTAAGATCTGACTTTGTTAGTATTTGGATGGAGACCACCAGAAAATCCCTGGATTGGTTGGTTGGTTATTTCTAAAGCTGCCCAATTTCTTGATGACTGAGCAGCGCACAAAGGTAAAATCAAAATAACAGAACAACACTAGACAGGAAGAGGATCATCTCAGTTAATCATATCATGATGTGATATGCATGAGTTTTAAATTGTTTTAATATTTAATGTTTTAATGTTTTATAATTGTTCATGATGTTTTATAATGTTTTCTTTTTTATGATGTTTTTTAATGTTTATTGCTGTTGTTAAGCCACCCAGAGTCCTTTGGGAGTTGGGCGCCATACAAATATAATAAATAAATAAATAAA
This sequence comes from Thermophis baileyi, assembly GCA_003457575.1. Classification (NCBI taxonomy): domain Eukaryota; kingdom Metazoa; phylum Chordata; class Lepidosauria; order Squamata; family Dipsadidae; genus Thermophis; species Thermophis baileyi. The sequence continues at coordinate 1,993,585 of QLTV01001992.1, forward strand.
GAGACATAAAATGTTTCACATAGGAAACCCACATCCACATCTTAGGCCAATGCCTGGGAAAGGAACTTGTTTTTCCAAGGCTCATTTAAAGAAGAGTAGGGTTGAGGTCACTTGAATCTCTGGGGTAAAAGCTGTTCCACAGGACAGGCACTATGACAGAGAAAGCATGCCTCCTGGGTCCCATCAGCTGGCACTGTGTAGAGAGTAAGGAAGATGATTTTGATGGAGATATGCAAAATCTATTGCCAAAATGATGAAGGATCAAATACATTTTAAGTCCAAGTCCACATAGACAGAAGACATTCAGGAGAGGCTCAGACAGTACAATCTTGAAAGATTCTGTTATTATATATAATAAAACCTGTTTTAGCCTTCCTGTGGATTTGATTTCTTGATCTGAACTATCTGGTAGGATCTGTTTAATGAGTAGGATACAGAACATGCTGACTCAGGGCAGAAACAATGGAAGAGAAACAGTCCCTCAAATAATAAAACCTATGCCATGTAAGGTGATAAGCAACACCTTGAACTGCAGCCAGGAGCCTATTGGTAACTGGTAAAGTTTGCTAGAGGTTAGAATGCAGTACTGCAGGCTACTTCTGCTGACTGCCGGCTGCCTGTAATTTGGCAGTTCGAATCTCACCAGGCTCAAGGTTGACTCAGCCTTCCATCCTTCCGAGGTAGGTAAAATGAGGACCCAGATTGTTGGGGGCAATATGCTGACTCTGTAAACTGCTTAGAGAAGGCTGTAAAGCACTGTGAAATGGTATATAAGTCTAAGTGCTATTGCTATATGGTGGCATGCCCGTAATTGGTCTTGCTGTTATATTCTGGACCAACTGAAGCTGCCATATGGTCTTCAAGGACAGCCACACATAAAATAAATTGCAAAGTCCATCTGTGAAATAACCTAGGCAGGAATAACCATGAGGAGGGAGTCCCAATCCAGGAAAGAGTGCAATTGGTACACAAGACAAATCTGTATGAAGACCTTCTTGGCTAAATATGTTACCTGTTCCTTAACCAGGAGCTGAAATCCCAAGAAGACCTAAAAAGGTGCACCAGTTCTGTCTAGGGAAGTACAACCCCATTCAGAGCTAGATATGAAAGTCCCTGAATCTGGAAGGTCCATACATGTCCATTTCCTTGGTATTGCTAAGGATGAGTTTAAGTATTTTCTTCCCCATCCAGATCCCCACAGTTTCTAGGCACTGAGACAAGATCTTGACAATATTATTCAGTTGGCCAGGACTCAGGATATACAGCTGAGAATCATCAGCCTTCTGATTATACCTGACCCCATGCCAACAGATGATCTCACTCAGTAGCTTCATGAACATGTTAAACAGGAGGGTGAATTTTTTAGCCCTGTGGCACCCTGCAAGTCAGGGTCTTTGGATTTGATCTCTTCGCTCCCATCTACACCAACTGCAATTGGATACAAGGAGAAAAACCAACACTAATGCTGTGCCTCCTGGTCCCAATTCTCATAACTGAACCAGAAGGATACACATAATTAAATCTAAAGCTACCAAGAACTCAAAGACAGCAAAGACGGTTGTACCACCTATATCCCAGCTCTGCTAGACTGACAAGTAGATCAATGTCATATCAGTATATTATCTCACTAAGAATCCTGGCTGAATAGGGTTCTTCTGAGGCTGCAGCCTAGCCATTTTTCTGCAACCTTCTCCATAAAGAGGACATTGGAAGTTGAACAAAAATTTAGCAATACTCTATTGAGGAGTGGGCCCCTTCATGGCAGATGGAACCACCTTCCTTTCAAATACATCATTACTGTATGGACTTAACCATATGTCACCTCTGGATGCTTTCAACAACCAAAGGAGACATGGTTCTCCCAAGGATCCTGTCTACTTGCTTAGGAGTTAAATAAACTGAGCACAATTGTGCCTCATTTGCCTTGAATGGACCCACTGAGTCAATCAAACCCTGAGAGTATCCAAATGATTTTTATGGTCATATTCTTAGAATTCTGCACAACAGCCCTGTAGTGTTCCTGTGTCCCAGCCTTCTCTTATACAGGGAAGGGTCACCTTAAGGGAGGCTGATGGATGGTTAGCTACAGAGGTAGTTAAGAACAGGAAAATAGATATATATTTATCACTCTTTTTGTCACAGCATAATCCCTAATGTAAGCTCTTCCACATGCTCAGTTGGATTCACTCTTCATATTTCTCCAATAGTGCTCTAGGCCAGGGGTCGGCAACCTTAAAAACTCAAAGAACCATTTGGACCCGTTTCCCAGAGAAAACAAAGCACCCGGAGCCACAAAACCTGGGTGGGCGTGGCCAACTCAATGTCACTCCCACCGAGTCACATGACCCCCCCAGCTACGCCTACCCAGGTTTTGTGGCTCTGTTTTCTTTTCTATGAGAAAAAGGTATCTCTCTCTTTTCCCTCTGTCTTTCTCTCTCTCCATCTCTCTTTCTCCCTCTATCATCTTTCTTTCTCTCTTTCCCTCTCCCCATCTCTCTCTATCTCTCTCTCCCTTCCTTCCCACCCATCTCTCTCTCCCTCCCTCATCTCTCTCTTTCTCCCATCTCTCTTTCTCCCTCTCTCTCCCCTTCTCTCTCTGTGTGCTAAGGAACGATCGCCACCCCCGGCTTCTCTTCGGGTGATCCTCCTCCCCCTCTCGCGACTCCATGGCTGGCTGTGGTGCACGCGGGGAGACCCTCAAGCGAGGGCCAAAGCGCAGCAAAGGCACACGGCGGCGGGCAGCTGCTCGGTTAAGGAGGGTCTTTGGACGTGGCTTCTCTCCTGCCCTAAGGATCCGGCCATTATCTTGCCGTGTCCTGTCCCCCTCCCCCCGCAGCTCTTCGGCCGAGCGGGGTGGGCGTAAGCTCCAGCCAAAAGTGGCAGGAAGTGAAGGCTGCCTTATGCGCAAATGTGGTGTGAAGGCAGCTACAGGGCCGCTTCTCTCCTGTCGTAGGGATCCGGCCATCGCCTTGCCGTGCCCCCCCACCCGCATGAGAGGAGAAGGAGGGGGAGGAGGGTCGCCGGAGTGAAGGCAGCCTTCGCTTCCTGCTGCTTCGGGCTGGAGCTTACACCCACCCCGCTCGGCCGAAGAGCTGCAGGGGGGACGGGACGGGACACAGCAAGGCAATGGCCGGATCCTTAGGGCAGGAGAGAAGCCGCATCCAAAGACCCTCCTTAAGCGAGCAGCCACCCGCCCTCTGAGCGCGCCTTTGCTGGGCTTTGGCGCTCGCTTGAGGATCTCCCCGCACATGCGCACTCTCCTGGCCCCGCCACAGCCAGCCAGGAAGTCGCAAGAGGGGGAGGAGGGTCTCCTGAAGGAGAGAGGAAGCCATGTTCTGTGGGTGGCTATGTTCCTCAACCAGCGCCAGAGAATCAGCCCCGGCCGCTTCTCCATTCACGCTGTCGCCCTTACCTTCTCAGGCCAGGGGAGGGAGGGGAGGGCGAGGCCAGCCAGTGATGGGACAGGAAGCTACAGCAGGGGACCCAAAGAGCCGCATGCGGGTCCGGAGCCGCGGGTTGCCGACCCCTGCCCTAGGCATTTCTTCTGTTTCCCATTGCTTTTTTATAGATGATGATGATGATGATGATGATTCTACTTTTATTCATTAAACATGAAACTCAGTCAACTGAACATTTAAAAATGTATCACAAATATTATTGACTGGCACTGATGGTTGATACGGGTTTCTGCCAGCATCCTACTTCTTAAAATGTACAATGTTCCGAGTAGCACAGTTTTTTGCAGTTCCGCTGGTGTTATTGCAGGAAGCTGCAATTTCTTGATATATTTTGTAAAATTCTTGGACATGGTGCCAAGTGCCCCGATGACAATGGGTATCACTGTCACATGTTTCATCCATAATTGCGTCGTTTCAATGGCCAGGTTACAATATTTTGTGATTTTTTTTCTAGTTCTTTTTCTTCAACTCTGGAGTCTCCTGATACAGGGATATTAATAAATTGTACGCTTCGGTTTTTGATGACTGTGATATCTGGTGTGTTGTGTTCTAAATGACGATCTGTCTGTATTCGAAAAGTCCCACAAGATCTTCACCTTCTCACTTTCAACAACTTTTTCCACTTTGTGTTCCCATGACTTTCGGATACAGGTAAGTCGTATATTTTACATAATGACCAGTTTAGCAACATAATAATAATAATAATAATAATAATAATAATAATAATAATAATAATAATAATAATAATAATAATAATAATAATAATAATAATAATAATAATAATAATAATAATAGTTGTCAATAATAATAATAATAATAATAATAATAATAATAATAATAATAATAATAATAATAATAATAGTTGTTATTGTTGTTGTTGTTGTTCCTGACTTCTGACTATAGCCATTAATCCTCAGATTTCCTGGTGCAATTCTTGAGACCTGCAAATCATTGTTGTGCATTGCTCAGAATCATCTTTGGGGAGATGGGCAGTTACGCAAATTTGATTAACAAAATAAATAAGTAAATAAAATCTTGACAGTTACAGACCACATTCTGGGCAACTCAGTACAATTTTGTTATTAAGCTCATCTACACTTAACCATACCTTCTCATAAGCAGTTCCTTAATTTCATATTTTACAATGTGTAATAATGAAACAAGAAAAACTCTATCCATATTTTCTTGTTTGTTCAAATTGGAAAACTATGATTACTAGCTTTGGGACATGTCAGAATATTAAGCTGTCTTCCATTTAAAAATCCCTCAATATTCTAGTTTGTTCTAAAGCTCCGGATTTTGAAAAAAAAAATGGAAATGTGATTCTAGTTTAGCAGTTGCACACAAAAGGAGGAAAGGGACTAGATATGTAAGCAAACGACTCAAGCCTATCTTAACTTATTTAAAATTCAGTTACATATTTTAGTGTCTATACTTCCTAAAACGTCTTAAATATGATACATGCTTCTTTGTACCTGCAAACAAAACTAAATGAACTAATGCCCAAAGAAACATAATTATTACTCTTCTAATTTTAAGTAGAAGGTGGTAATAATTACATTCATATGACAATTCTTACTAATTTCTGAAACACTGCTTTACTTCTTAAGCTGTTTATTTTACAACTACACATTAATGCTTACACTTTTTCAAAATTCAACATAGCAGTATAGTTTTAATGTAGAAAGCATATTGACAATAAACTTAGAAACTAAATTGAATGAATTTCTCCTAGAACTTCACTGACTTTAAGCACACATAGACACCTGGGAATATTTATGACTAAATATATATAGGTAAGGCACCTATAAACATTCACAAATATTCAACAAGTTTAATAAAGAAAGCATAGCATCTCTGCTTCAATGATTAAATTAAGTATACTTTAGCTTTTCAATGGCTATTATTTATTAGTATGGAGGCACCTGGAAAATATTAATTCCATTTAGCTGAAAAATTATTCTTTCTTCTGTATATGCTGAATGCAGATGTTAGTTGGTGCCAAAATGGGTGCAGGAGGATATAAATCCCTACCATTGGAGGATGAATAAAAGTTTTACATCAATATATGCAGGAAATCATCATCATCATCCCTTAAACAGGGAAAGTTCAAATCTCCCTTGAACTTGAGAGGACTAAATTATGTAAACTTTTTTTGGGAACAATCTAAAATTTATTTTAATACATTTTTAAATTTTTTAAATGTTTTAAATTTAAAATATTTAAGAAAAAAATAAAGGGAAAAAGAATAAAATGAAAAAGAACATAGCAGATGAAAAATAAAATACCAGTAAATAAACAGAGTATTTACAATTGTCATAAAATTTAACTGTTATCATTTCATTGATTAATTAATATAAACTAGACTCATTATATCATCTTAAGAAATAATTGACAATGACCACAAAACACTAATGTTTATATTACAATGTGTCACTACAATTTATCACTGTTCCTAAAATAAATCCTCTAAAATTAATAATTTTTAAAAGGCCAATAAAAACAATATTAAGTTCTAATTTTTCTCCCATTGTATCTGGTAATTATATTAAAATATTTATAGACATTAAAATTACTTCAGGCTACTAATATTACATTAAATATTTCCACCTTAAAAACCTGTAGTGAGTATTTGAGTGTGCTAGATAATACATACAGAAGTCATTCTTGCCTAAATTAAGTCAAAGTTCTGCTCTGGATTATACTCTTAATTTTGCCATTACTGGTATACATCAAGCTTGTTTTCCCTATCTGCTATTATTAGCAATTTATCTCTTTTCTAATGTGGGCCAAATTTGTATTACCATTAGAATATAATTTAAAAAGTAGTGATTTTTTAAAAATTTATTTTATCTAGAAAAATTCCTAGTAGAAAAAAACTGACTTTCTTTATGCATTATTTTTATTTTTAAAATAATCCTGTGTATGGACTTTTAATGTTATTGTATGATCATCACATATATCAGTGGTTCTCAACCTTCCTAATGCCGCAACCCCCGCCCTGCTGCCGCGACCCCCACCCTGCCCCCTCCCCGCGCGTGCGCGTTGCCAGGCGAGAAGCGATGAGGTGACAAAGGGGGCGTGGCATCAAGATGGCGGGCTAGCGCGCGCGGCCCTTCCGTCGGTGACTGTGCATTCGAGGACCGCCCATGCGTCGCACCGTCCCCGGGTACTCGTATGTGGACGGATAGAGGAGCAGTGTCTCGGTTCCTAAGAACATCGGAAATATGTGTTTTCCGATGGTCTTAGGCGACCCCTGTGAAAGGGTCGTTCGATCCCCAAAGGGGTCACGACCCACAGGTTGAGAACCGCTGACATATATAATGTACTTCTGTATCAAAAACATTTTCCACATTTATTATTCTATGATTTTATTATATTTTTGCAATTATGGGTGGAGTTATGTATTACTTTATAACATTTTGTACCAATTTCTTCTTAAATTATACCTTGTGGTAAATTTTACTGAATATTTCCATAAGTTCTCCCATTATTGTAATGAAATTGTTTTTTAAAAAATTGCAACAATTTAACCATACAGTCTTTTATTTATTCTGTCTCCCTGTCATATTTTAAGAGCAATTTTATACACATCCTAACAGGAGGTCTTATTTCTGAGTATTTCAAATTCTGTCATTTGACTTTAAACCTCACCCCTCCCCTTCTTTCTTGAGATCACTTTTATTCTTCTGGATAGGTGTTTCGTTATCATTTGGTTTTTTAAAGATTAATTTTATATCCTGAAATTCAACAAACCCCTTAATTGTCTTCATCAGCTATCTTGTAAATTGAGTCTAGTTTGAGGATTTCTCATTTGGTAGAATTTATTTATTTATTTATTTATATTTTGTATTTCTAAACCACCCTCTACCTCGCACAGCAAAGGTTAAATTGCTGGCATTCTTAATTTGGAATACTACTACCTTCTAAATATGTTTTGAGGTAGGGATGGGCAACAAGCAAAGCAACAGGTAAGCCAAACATTCTTTCCATCCAGCCAGTCCTTGCTGGTATCCACATCCACTTGAAACATGAACTTTGTTTAAAAGTTTACTTAAAGAACACAGTAGTGGTAATAAATAGTGAGAAAATAAGAATTGCCCAAATCTATTTTTAATGTTTTTTTACAAGTTGTAGAAGCGTAGCAGAGAAAGAAAATATATATAAGAACACAAAACGTAGCATGTAAATTTAAGCAATGTACCAAGAACAAAGATAAAAATTATTTTCGCCCATTATTAAATGTGTTAATATAAAAAAAATACTTGCTATAAATATGGACAAATTATAAAAATTGTCTATTTGGCTATAAAATTATAGATATATTATTAAAAAGCGTATTTTATGAAAAAGTAGAAGAAAAAGGTATGTCATAATAGTTTGAAAGTCATCCTAGGAAAAGAATAACTTATTTTCATAATTAAACTCCAAAAAGAAATGAAATTTTAAAAAATCAACAAATGCACGATATATATATTTTTTTCCAGTCCCAAAAGTGTTGTTCATATTGCAGAAACCAGCTATTATGTCTTGTTAATTATATACAATTAAATTACATTAACTGTATGTTTTTAATAAAAGGGGAGTAAATAAATTTACACAACAGATCTTTTTCTATTCCAAATTAATCACTTTGAAATTTCTCTCAGATTACATCAGTGTTTTACCCATTGTCAAATTGTAAGATGGCATCTATTGTATATCATTGGTGATGCATTAAATTAGTTGTTTATATTATAAAGTCTAAACATAGGAGAATCTTTTGTGTGGAATTCCTTGTCTAATTTAGTCTCCCAAAGCAAATAGCTGTCTTTTTTGTTTAGTTAATGCACCACTGGAGAACCTAAAGATGTATAATCTTGTTACCATCTACGTATACACATCCATACACACCCACCATGCTATTCCTTTCATGATAAGCAATGTTTGTAGAGTGCAGAACAGAAGTACAAAAAAATGAGAGGAAGAAATTAAAGGTGTGAGGTAAGAAAAAGAAAAATAGCTAAAACTAATTTACACAAGCCACATTCATACCACCACTCATTGCTTTACAAACTATCCTGGATTTCCCAACTCCAAACAAGACTTCATTAAATTTCTCACCTCTCTCTTTTCCACACTTTTGTCAGCTCCAGACAGACAGCCTGCCATGATTATGACTACCAGATTCAATGAGGTGCAGAGGTTAAAGTGATGGATTAGGAACGGCAGGATTCTAGACTCTAGTCCCCCTCTAGCCACTCAAGGTCACTGGATGACTTTGGGCCAGCTCAAAAGATGGTTATTATGAGGAGTAGAGGCCTTGTTCTGTGCTTAGACATAAGCATATATCAAGTAAAAATACTAATTAGTAATCCCACTAGCTCAGTCTTGCAATTCCTCTTGAGCAGTGACCCTTCCTGTATCCATTTTGTAATTCAATCCTCATTCATTTTCTAATAGGACTAAATCACCTCAATGTAATTCTTTCATACTGATTATTCACTTTTGTATTCAATTCATATTCATTTATCCCCTTCATTCTAGACCCTGCTACTTCTTATTTTACAAGACACATTTAAATACCCCATTGCGACTACATTATTATTATATTGCTCATAGCAAACCTAGCCCTCATGTTATATATATAACAAAGTGGGCAAAGCAGTAAATACACAATGTTTTATTTCCAACCAAATTAGTCTGCATTTTTGCTTAACTGTTCCTTGCTGTCTTTGTTTTCTGCAATAAAGAGTAGAAGCTGAGTAGTAGAGCCGAGGTGGCACAGTGGTTAGAGTGCAGCACTGCAGGCTACTTCAAATCTCACCGGCTCAAGGTTGACTCAGCCTTCCATCCTTCTGAGGTGGGTAAAATGAGGACCCAGATTGTTGGGGGCAATATGCTGACTCTGTGAACTGCTTAGAGAGGGCTGTAAAGCACTATGAAGCGGTATATAAGTCTAAGTGCTAAGTGCTAATTGTTTCTCTCTATCCACATTATACAATATCTTCTCATTTTTGCAGCAATTACATTATACTTTCCTCATCCACAGCTTGTCTTATTTCACCTCTCTACTAATCATCCATTTTATACTCTCCTCAACATAATTCTACACACTTCTTTAGCACTATATAATGTAGTTCTTTTTACTCTGTTCCAAGTAACTCTCCATATCCTATATCTAATTTCTGTTCAGTTTGTTAGGAGGTTAACTTAACTTCTAATCTTTTAAATACAGGTCTCATATTTTTCCCCCTCCAATTCTTCCACTTTTATTCTTGTTTCTTTTATTCTGTCTCTCCATCATTTGTTTCCCCACGATCCACTTTTGGCATTACCAAATAATGGCTTGAGCCACATACAGAATCACTCATCACTCTGTATCCTTCACCAATTATCTTAATATTTTATCATAAACAATCATACTTTTAGATTTATATTCTTAGTTTTCCCTGAAAAATATGAATGCAATAAACTTATGTTTGAGCCATTTTCTGGCTCAAGACTTTATTATTATTATTATTATTATTATTATTATTATTATTATTATTATTCTGAGCTGCTGGCCTCGGTTAAAAACCCAGAAGATTCACTTAAAAAAATAAATAAATAAATAAATAAAGTAAATTTGTATGCCGCCCAACTCCCAAGGGACTCTGGGCGGCTCACAACAATATAAAAAACTATTAAAAGAATAGTACATAATAAAACATAATAAAACATAATAAAAACATTTAAAAACATTTTCACTGCAAATATCAAAAGTCACCATTAACATTGATTCTTGGGTTTTGAAATGATGCAATCACTTTTAATGCTCTTTCTCCATCATTTTTACGATTTAAGCATGTTATTTAACAAAATAACCTTTTCTCTTGGATCACATTAATTCAAACTTCATCTCTAGAACACGTATTATTACCATTTGCACACAATTGCATTCATTAATATTTTCTCACATATTTACTTCTGACATATATTTTACATTTATAATTATCCTTACAGTCTCTCTTCCCTGCCTGTGTCCATCAACTCCATTCCAATATAACTTCATTAAGATCTAGTAGATAAATAATAATAATTTATTAAATTTATCTGCTGCCAACTTCCTGTGACTCTGGGTGGTTTACCCTAAATGTTTTTTAAAACATTTAGAAACAAGACAAAACAACAAAAACAGCACAAGAACAATGATGGCAAAGAAAACAAACCCAGAGAAGAACAAGAAAGGAAGAAAGGGCATCAATCATCTTCATCAAAGGCCTGAGCAAAGAGGCCTTTAGTGTTCTTCAAAATACCAGTAGGGTAGGATCTTCCTCTTTTACTTAGTTTCACAGGAACACAATGTAATTTCCCCCCCCTTTTTTTCCACTTCCTTTGCTAATTTATAATCTTGCATATGATGTGGTTGTCATCACATGGTCCCACTAATACTGATTTCCACTGCCCATTGTGTTTTGGCCAATCAAAACTTTCAAGTAAGTTTTTTCATAAGATAGAGAAGGTATAAATTAGCTAACCATAACTGTATCTGTTAACATCAACTTCTGAAAACCTAGTAATATAAGGTGATTTTTATATAAATGTATACAATTATAAAATTATAGTGTGCAAAATTACATTGCTAAGACAGAAAATATTTCAAAACTGATCTTTTTAAAAGCATATACTTTTGTCTGCAAAAAATGAAATAAAAAAGAAGTCAGGACAAAATTTGATTTACCTTAGTCTATGACTTATGCAACCATAAATAGTTTACAAAACAAGAACATCCATAGCAATTAAAACATCCACAATAGATATAAATTAACTAACTACAATACAATAAATTGAAATATCTGTGATAATTAAAATAAAAAATCATAAGAAATAAAATATCAATAATTAAACCCATATAAGAAAATAACAGTAATAAACTATTCAAGCAAATGCTTTTCAGAAAAGTCCTCTCTTCGGTAACTTCTCAAATGATAGAAAGCATTAATTACCTTAATATTATTTTATCTTTCTAAGGATGTTTAGCTTGGCTACATGACTGTTACTTGTAAATACTGAGAAAATAAAACAAAAGAGGAGATATACACACCAATGGTTATTCGTTGGTTTTTCTTTACATCTTATAAAGAGGATTATCCATATGTTTCTCATTTCCTAAGTGAGTGCATATATATGGCCAGGTTTTTATACTGGGAAAGAAGTTTGTAATAGTTTAGGTATCAAAAAAAAAGATTCACTTATACATTTATTATACAAATAATGTCAATTTTTCATGAATTAATATTTATTTGGATAATAAAATATATAATGCACAGTTCTACATACTACTGACAGCAGAATACTTCTAATCAGATATTTATTTACTTAAATTGTAATATACTGTCTCTATAGTTTTGAATATTTTCTAAATTTTAAGTTTTATCCCCAAAAGCTATCAGCTGGTAGACCAGATCAGGAAACAGAATACAGATTTGGAAACTTTAAAGCCTGAAAAGTGTTTTCCGTCCCTCTCTATTATATTCAAGAGTGTTAAGATGGAGTCAGTTTAAGTTTCTTTTTAGTATTTTCATCTTGTTCTGGACTTAAATCATTTTTGTATAACTGGCATAACATACTTTTTCCAAATCTGTCTCTGGTTCCTAACAATATGCTCCTAATCTAAGGAAATTAAATTATTTGGAGAATACACAATAAAAGAGTTGGAAGGGACCTTGAAGGTCTTCTTGTCCAGCCCCCAGCCCTTCTCAAGCAGGATATCCTGTACCATTGCAGAAAAATGGCTGTGCAATCTCTTCTTAAATACCTCCAGTGATGGAGCACCCACAACTTCTGCAGGCAAGCCATTCCAGTAGTTGATTAACCTAGAACTAAGGAGAATTTTCTGACAGTAAGAACAAGCAATCTGTCTTAGATCAAGAAATAGATTACAACATAACATTACATTTGCTTTTAAATGATTAAGAATCTATTGAGTAATAAATCTGATCTGAGTATGGAAGAGCACTTGGTCCTACAACTGTTATCTTTGCAGTTAAACCTTTGATCTTTTAATGAAATTCTTCCATTTCTTGGGACAGATAACAAGAACAAAAAGAAAAGCCAAAGTTAAGCTTTTGCATGAGACTGCATGATGAAGTGATGGAAAAAATAAAGCCTGCTCAGTGAAGAACTTTGAGCAAAGCTACTATTGAATCTGTTTCAGAAAATATCCTTGGTCAACATTCAAAGGAAAGAATTAAGAACTCTTGGTCAAAGTGGCATTTTGTATTATTTTCTCTATTGTGACATACCCATGCATGGTTTATTGAATAAAAGAATAAAAGTACAGAGAAAGCATTTCAGAATTATGCATACCTTACAGAAAACTTACTAATAACTAAATTCTAGACTATACTGCAGTTCCACTCTGAACAGGAGGTTGCCATTAGTTTGTTGTTGTATATACTGAGATGACACACTTTGCATATTTCATAGACTGAAAAAATGTACAACTTCTGCTTTCAGTTGTCTCTGATTTCTCTTCCTTTACATTTTATGCACATGTAACCTGAGACTTTTTATTATGTATCTTCCCTACTCTTATCACATTTTTCTGCCTGATGGACCAGGTGTGAGATAATAAACATTTTAGTTCTGGGTTTACTTAGATTTATCTTCTCCAATCTAGTGCCCTTCAGATATAACAAGACTAAAACTCCCAGCTTGATGGCTGGGAATTTTGGAAATCGTAATCTCAAAGTATCTTGGATGTCAGACTGGATGAACCTGGCCTAAATATTGAAAAGATACATAATGGTAGCAATTCTGTTTTGTAGTCCAGTTAAATCATTCAGCTCAGATTCTAATTGCATTTGGGATACAGCTAATAACTTACTTGTGTAGAAGAAATATGACATTCTATGCAAATATATTGTTTTTATAGATTGTGTGCCAGAAATATCTCCAACTATTGCCAGAAAAGTAAACATTCTGTAGTATATTTCCTACACATGACAGAGAAAGTAACTTAATATGAAACAGAAGACAAAGAAAGGATTGATATATAATGGTTTCTATGTAAAGAAAACAAGAAAATGCCAAATCATCAGAAAAAACATGCCATAATCTTCCAGACACATGTAAAACCTTATTGGATGACTATAATAACAGAGACATTATGATTGAACGACACATTTTCATGGTGAAAGATAAGATTTGTCAACTACACACTTACATTTTGACAATGAAAAATGTGACAATTCTTATAAATTAAAATAACTTGAAGTATTTTCTGAATTTAATTTAGTATTAGTAAATGCATACCGTATTAAATTTGATTTAATTAGTTTTTCAAATAGAGGAAAATAAAGTTATCACTAGTAGGCAGAAAACTTAATAACTATTTTTGCAAAGGATGTAAAGTATAAAGGACCATTGTTTGGCATTCATTTACATATTATAAACACTGAAAAATAACATCTCATTTTCTGTTGTAGTAAAAAACTACAGTAAACATTAGGAATAAGTATTGAAAATGAAAGTCGGAATCACTATACTATTATATAAACCTCCACAAAGTTTAGTTTATAATATGGTATATAATTTGTGTTACCACATATCAAAAGGATTTTATAACTAGAAAAGGATTAATTTAAAGGGAATTGTAGATCAAGAAAAGGATCAGAGATTACTAAGCAGGTAAATAGTGTGTGGAATATTTTATATATAATGGACGAATTCATATGACAAATGGTCAGGAAAAGATCAATTTATAAATCCGTAAAATATCATGAATTTATATATTTATATTTATATTCAAGCATTTTGATAAAAATGTACTTCTGACTATAATTTAAGAAAGTTATGTAAATATTTTTCTGCTTCCACAATGTTTTTATATTTATGTTTCTTATTCTGATTATTTCTTGAAATATATCTGTAAAGCTATTTCTGTTATTAATTGCCTTAAATATGGTTTTGTTTATATATTTTCTGCCTCATCTGGAAATTATTTGTGTTATTATGTATTACTTAATATTTGCTTAAGGGATAGTACACCATACTTTGAGAAATATTTATAGTATTTTAAAATAAAGTAATAAAAACAGAAGAAAGAGAAAGAAGAAAAAGATACATACAGTTATTAATTTTGTTCAAGCTAAAACTACATTAAAATATTGCATTCTGGGGAGTCTTGTGAAAGCAGCAATAGATTTTCAGTTGATAACCCAATAACAAATAAACAACTTCTGAAATCCATTACCACAGGATGTAAGATAGTTATGAGTTCATAGGGCATTCAAAATGATTAGCTATATTAATATATGACTTGATTATCAACAGCTGTTTTCTATGATGCTAAAAAGGGAACTTCCGTGTTGTAAAGAAATATATGTAATTAGCAGATGTTGGAGACAAACCACGGGGGACATTTCTCATCTCAATGTGCATTAAAAAAATACCCGAACAATGTCTTATATCATTCTGAAAATATATGAAGAGTCTCTAGACTCACACTGCTGATTCAGATTGGAACACACACCTTTATGTGTGAACAACTCTTCATATTTTCAATTTTAAAATGCCAGCAGAATATTCATGTTTTTACTATAGATAGAACTGAATTAATCTTTCCATTGTCATGATGAGGCATGCACAATTTTTTATAATTTTTATTATATAATAATTTGGAACGTTCATGTGTTTGGAACAGACGAAAAGAATTTTGGAACAAACAAAAATAAATGGAGATCAATTAAATGTATTCATACCTGATCATGGCTAGCTTCAGTGGAGCTTCCAATTCCATGAAAAATTCTTTTTACAGGAGACAGAATCAAATAGATAATGCATTCTCTGCCATTCTATCACTGTAATGTATCTGTAACAGAATAATATATAACATTTGGGTAAGATCAGGGTAGTACAATAATTCCAAAAGCATATGGAAGATGTATTTTTAATGGTTTCATACCTGCCACAAATGGAAAAATGAGAAAATTGGCAAATAAACTTAACAGAATGACTTCATAAGGTTTTTAGCTCACAAAGATTAGTTAGAAGTATTGAAATATATTTATAATTTTAAACAAATTTAATCAGTCCATGTTTAGCACACACTGGTGGAAGTAAATAAATTGGTATTATTTTTGATCAGCTATTCTTTCCAATAGTTCATTTTAAAAGTTTGCCGGATGGCTGATCTAAAACAATCTTGCCAGCAAACTCCATTGTAAGAAAAAAAATGTATTGGAATATCTAGAGAGCTAGAGAGAACTATACCTAGAGAACTTTAGCATCACAGAGTAAGCGAAAGCTGGTCTGATTTGTAGATTGGAGTGCCAATATATTATGGTCACCATATTTTCTTGGAAAAAATAAACTGAAAAAGGCACTATCTAAAAGAGGTTCATAAGGATAAAAAGCTGTTTACGTTCATCACTTTGCTTTACACGTCTTTATTTTAAAATTCAAGAGGAAAACCAAGATAAATGCATATTCTAATAAACATATGTAAAATCAAACAGTATGTGTAAAAGCATTTATTTATTTTATTTAAAGACAATTCAATTTCCATATTTTTCAGAAGAATGTGAAAGACTCAGCATTATGTGGTACTATTTGTACAATAAAAGTTAAATGACCAAAATAAAGGGCAAAACTGAGTTTTTCAAAAATAAATAAATCTAAAAAGTTGAAATTAAGAACTGTCCTTTATAAATAAAGGACATATGGTGACTGTACAATATATACATGCTATAACATGCAAACTGAAGTAGAATTCTTATTTCACCCTATATTTGATGCCTTTTTTTGCTTCCTTCACATGCTCTCCCTCATCATATTTATACTATGTAGACAAGCTAAATTGTATTTACATTTTTTTCAGTTCTTCCTCTTCCTTATAGAAAATATGTTGCCTCTGCTTCCTTCATAGTCTTTTTACTAAGTGCCCCCAAATCACTGAGGTTTCTTTTTACCAAAATATTGTTATAACATTCTTTTTACTTTCAGTCTTTCTAAAACAAGTACTTTTTAACTTATCAGTTACTTAGTAATTCCCGTTTATTACTCAACAGCAGTTACATCTCTAGTTATTACATTATATATGTGTATATAACGTCTGTATGTGACAAAGTTGCTCTGAAAATACAAGCCTTTATTCAGTGATTTAAAACTGATTATGTCTAACAGATACGCCTTTGAACTATGACTTGTTTTTTGTACTAAAATTCCTTCTTGGTTCCCACTCAGTGACATGAAATATAATCTAGAGGCCCCCCTTCCAAGCAATGTTTCTGTTGCCAAGATATCAGATTTTCCCAGTACCCAAAAGGCAGTATTTTGCTGCTGAAAACAACAATCTTTTAAAGTTGTTATAAAAATGCAGTTTAGTCTGTGTATCCTAAAAAAACAACTTTGTGTTCATTTCAAAATTTCAATTAACTACTAAAAGCTTATTTTTAATTTAATTTATTTATTTGAGACTGAAAAGTAGTGGAATCTATTAGACCCACATTTGTCTTATATAGCAATTGAAGGGCACAAAGTTCACAATACATTTCACAAAAGTCAAAGAAGGGAAGCAGCTATTGAAATGTAGAATTTAAAAGAGAAGGGAACCACAAGCAATTCTCCGGACTCTTTTTTCATTTCTGATAAATTTCAGAGAAAAGTACTTAAAACACACATTCACTTTCTCTCTGGTATGCTAGAAAGGCAGATGCAACAGTGCAAAACCTTAACACAGTGCAGATACTTGCTATTATTGGTATTTCATACAACAGCCACTTCTGCAATAAGAAAAATGTGTTCTTGTGATTGATTGAGAAGTCAATGGTGGTGAGCTATCCAGAGTTGTGGTTTTAAGATAGGCTATCCTCTAAGTCTTTAAATAAATATGTAAATTCCCTGTATATTTTTATTTGTAGAAAGGGAGCAATTTGGCCCAAAATCCTCCCCCATTTCTTGGTGCTTCTGGAAATCCTATGCATGTTTGAAACCTTATATGGCTTGCCACCTAGGTATGTGGGATCAAGGCATCTCTCATATGATGAAGTAGTGCCCCATTTCCAGGAAATGAAGGGGATCCAAGATTCCCATGATGTCCCTTTTCTCTATTATGGACTTTCCTTGGAGAAAAGGAAAGTCCATAATAGAGAAAATCATTAAAAACCTTCCAAATTATTTTAGAGAATTTTGGGATGAATTATGACATCATCAAGGTTGTGTTAACTTGTAACTTTGAATAGCTTACATTTTTATTTATTATAAACATTTAATTGTTATAATTTTTAATTGTTGTAAACAATCAAGAGTTATGAGATGGGGTGATATATTAAATAATAAATAAATATCCAACACGCACATCTAATAAATCAAGCAAGAAAAAGAGTATACTTCCTCTACACCAATTTAAAGGGACATGTTTAGAAAGTAGAGCATTGTCCTGAAGTTGGTTCAATGGTTTTCAAGAACTGTGCTACAGCACACTGATGTGCCTTGAAAGCTCTGTAGATGTGCTGCATGAGCTGGAGTCCCACCTCTGTGACATCACCAGGGATGTACTGCCTCTATTTTGCTCCTGAGCCCCAGTAACATGTAACATCACGGGACCTCCACTTTCATGACCCAGAAGTCCCACCTATGAGATGAAAAAGATTGAAAAATCTGAATTGGATGGTTGCTGAATGCTTTTGTCACTTTTGCTGGCTGAGCATGAACTCAGGAGCATAGTGCAAGCAAGCATTATATATCAGTCCTATAGCCTGAAAAAACAAAGGTACAGCCCTGCTCAGGAGATAAAAAGCCTCAAGGAGTTTGGATAACTTGCACTTTCAAAACAACATAATGAAAATTCTATTTTCTATAACATTGAGTATGCTAAATTTTATTGAGTAGAAAAGGAAAAAAGAGAACGTAGGAGAGAGTGACTGAACAGATATTTCTTGAAGCAAAGTGCAGTTTTATTTTATTCCTATGGTCTATCTATTCAAATTATGTCTGAATTCATTTTACTAACAGTATTCTGGAATTGTATGCTCTTGCTGCATGTAACACTAACCAAGAAATATTCCTTCTAATAAAGATATTAAGCCAGAAATAAATAATAGTGTTGTGATTTCCATATATTATTCTGTATAATTTGAAACATTTTCTACAAAACTTTTCTAGTTTAAATTGTAGCATTTTAATTTAATGCTTTGAATCGTGCTCTCAACTATCATTGGAACACTTCTTGGAATTGCCACAGATATAGAATTTATTATTTGGGCAAGGCAAAAAGATTTGAAATTCAAGAGAGAGAAATTCTTAAAAATGTTTAAGAATGTTATATGGTTTCCAAAGAAATCAAAGGTAGAGAAAGATGAGTAGGAAAAAAAATACTAAATGTAATTTACAATCCTATATTCTCTTAAAATCACTAAACTTAGTGAAATTTACTTCTTGTAAACATACATACAACAATGTTGTCTGTTGGTCTATTTCCACTGGAAAATGGATAAATAAAACTTGAGGCACAGAATGAATTACTGTGCCAGTTTGTCAGGAGTTTTATATTACAGGAATGATGGGCTAATGTTCCAAACTTCATTAATCTATCCTTTAAAAATAAAACTTCAAATCAGATGTTGACAATTAACAGACTGTGCTTTCATCCTTGGATTTCAGAATATTAAATAGCACTCAGCTTTTCAATGGCTCAGGGAACTAAAGGTTTTTCAGGTGGTGACATCAACTGATTTGCCCATTCATCTAAGTACATCACAAAGATGGATATAAGCATACAGAAAAAGGGCCACACTGTAACACCGTATTGTGTTGAAGTTTACTAAAAAGGATGTGAGACTACTGATGTATAGAAGTTTTGCAGCAGCAAAAGATTTCCCCTGTCCTGTCATGATCGACTCAAGTGGGCGGTGCTCATCTCTGATTCTTAGCTGAGGGAGACTGTGTTGCCTAATAGACGCTTCCATCATCACCTGGCCAGCATGAAAATGGAACCCAGTAACCTTCCCGCCAAAACGGTACCTATTTATTTATTCACATTTGCATGCTTTCAAACTGCTAAGTTGGCAGGAGCTGGGGCGAATAACAGGAGCTCACCCCATCACGTGACCCTTGGGTCTGGGGCCTGGGCTGTCAGCTTTCCAGCTGACAAACTCAGCATCTTAACCTGCTGAGACATTTCACCGCACATTGCAGCAGCATAATAAGCAATAAATAAACAAATAAATAACATATTTTAACCTGAAAGAGTTTCAAAAAATGAACCAGGAATGTGGCACAAATTCTATCTGAATTAGGCATAAAGTTAATTTTGATTTCGGAATTTGTGTACCCATTGTCCCTTGGAGAAAGTAATTCTTCAATCTCTGTGGTAACCCAAATACATTTATTCTACTCAGCTGCTTTGTACTGAGGTAATTTCTCATTCACAATCTCAAAAGGCTAAGGGGCTCAACGTAATGATTTGTTGGTTTCATTTTCTGATTCTCTATATTTCACTCTCGGCTGTTTTTAGATGCTCTGCCATGTCCCTGTATTTCCATATTCCTGCCCTAGAATTATGTCCAAGACGACAACTGGCAAACTAGAAGCTTAGAACAGGAACTGTAAGTAAAGGCTTTCAATCTTTTAAGCAGCCATTTATTATTTAGCTAGTACATCTATTGGCTGTAAATAATTAAAACATATTTCTGTTTTATTTCCATGCATTTCTATGTAAAAATGCATTAGTCTTTCATTACGCAGATATCAATGAGATTAAAAATGTAATTATGTGAAGAAATTTTCCCACACCAAAGCTTTGCTGCTCACAGTTTGAAAACACATTTCTGTCTGGTTAGATGCTTTCTTCCTTTAACATTTATTAGCTTTAAAATTATTTTAAAAGTGATGGATGACAGTGAAGTTCATGCATCCAACCCATGAAACATACCCTGTGTGACTCAAAACACCAGCAGGGGTTTCAGAAGGTCAGACAGAAATAAACTAGTAATAAAATACCTCTATGTCCTTCAGTGCACAAATCCCAACAATTGACAACTTACTGCCATTTGCCAGGGTGAAATCTGCTTAAAATAATGTCTCTAATATTTATTTATTTATTTAAACAATGAAAAAACCTCTAGTTTCAATTTATTAATGTGATACTGCTTCTGATTTAAGTCAGTAATGGGCAATATAGTTACAGGAATATTCATAAGTTTGTGAACTCTTTTGAATTGTTAATGTTTCTGCATATATATGACCTAAAACGTGATCTTTTTTCCACACAAGTCCTAAAACTCAATAAAAGATAGCCCATTTAAACAAATGAGTCTTCTTCATTTATTCATTTGGAAAATGATTCAAAGCTCATTGTGGCAAAATGATTGAACTAGCATTTCAAGCAGAAATTAAAGTCAATCAATGAGATGATAATCCCATGCAAATGTGGGAAGACCTATTTAAAAAACAGAATTCAGGGTATTCACGATCAATGTCCATTCCTTACAATATAGAGATATGGAAATGTGTTATGGCTTAAACAAGGGAGATTTTTGAGAACTTCTGAAAAATGACAGTTGATGCTCACTAAGGTTACAAAATTATTTGGACTCTACCAGTGCACAGTATTTGAGAGGATTTTTAAACATATGATTTGGGCTTGCTATAGAGTAATTCTATTTCAGAAGGACATTTAAACATTTATTAATATGATTCTGCCAAGAGGAATAAGATTTAAATAATGTCATGCTCAATTATATATCAAACCTTGGAATTTATCTATGAAGACTTTTGGATTTCTTGAACTTGAAGCAGAGCTAAAGCAGTGGCTGTGCTTTGGGAAAGAAGCTACTACTCCAATTGAATTATAAATATGATCACTTTCCATTTTTAAACTGAATTACTTATCAATGCCATGAAAAGACTGATCAGTATGATTCTATGTGGACAGAATGATTCTGTACAGGTTAAACCTTTATTTGAGTGATTTGCCATGATAAAGCTTTTGTAATATGCATTATATATTTAGGATTGTTTTCTCATTAGTTTCTTTTCTTTTTTGGTATGTTTTACAAACATTGTGTATTTTTAATTCTACTTGTTGGTATATTATAGTAACAAATCAAAAATATTTTGGTACTTATTTATGTCTACCAAAAAGAGTCAGATTGGTGTAGAGCAGGGGTGTCAAACTCAAGACCCGGGGCCCAGATCTGGCTCGTGGGGTGCTTAGATCTGGCCCATGGGGCTGCCCTGGAACAGCGAAGGACTGGCCCGCGGTGCCTCTGCCAGTGAAAACAGAGCTCAGTAGGGCTGCGTGCGGCCCTCCCAAGCTCCGTTTTCACTGACAGAGGGTTGCAGGAGGCTGTCGCAGCCAAAAATGGAGCTCAGGAGCCCATTTTCGCTGACAGAGCACTCAGGCCACCATAGCCGCCCCCGACATGAGTGACGTCGATCTGGCCACTCCCATCCTGGCTACGCCCACCCCAGCCTTCCAAGGTCAAACACAACTCTGATGCAGCCCTCAATGAAATCGAGTTTTGCAACCCTGGTGTAGAGGTTAAGGTTCGGGTTAGGGTTAGGTGATTTTGCCTAGGTGATTTTGGGTCAGTCACTTTCTCTCTCTCGCTCAGCCCAACCCACTTCACAGGGTTGTTGTTGTGAGGAAAAGAGGAGAAGGAAAGTGTTGGGTATGTTTGCTGCCTTGAGTTAATTATAAAGTATTAAAGGTAGGATTAAATTCTAATAAATAAATTAAATAAATAAACCATTTTTACATCTGAAGTAACAATTAATTCATCCATACTTTAGTTTCTGTCTTTTCTTGAGGATTTCTATTATCTTTTAACATTCTTATCCAGTTTTTTCTTCCAGAAATATTAATCATATGTTAATGTTGTAAATTTTATTATGCTATACTATTAGAATGTATATTCTATTATAGAATAAGTGTACAGACTATGATTTTAATTATCTCTATAAGATTCACTTATTTCAACAGGACTTTCTAAAACACTCATAACATATTCTCCATTTGGGTTACAATAATAGCAAGACAAAAACCCGCTAAATTAAGATATCTGGAAACTATTATAAAGCTATTTGCAATTAATGCTAATGTGCAATAAATACAAGATAAATGCCAAAATCTTAGTCTGATTTCTCTTAATATGACATTAAAATATCTTTAACAACCCTTATTTCCTGAAAATACTGGGGGTTTTGATTTATAGCAGAATTAGATATTTTGCTAATCTCACAAGGGAGCTGCTAATGACTCAATCCCTGTGGAATAAACCTAAGTACAATGCAAATACCCATATTTAAGCAAGACCACTTCCAAGATCATTAACCGTAAAGGCCTGTACATTTACATGTGATAGATAATACAATCACTGTGTCAAGAAAACATGTTTGATTATTACTCCTCAGACTCATTAATTGCTGTGTCTGCCTCATACTGGTGAGCTATTGAATCAAGGAGGAGATACCGGTACAAAGCAACTAAATACTGGCAGCGCCTTGCTAGAAAAGCTCCCTGCTTGAAAAATCTCCAACTCAGCAAGTGTAAAATGGATTTAAATGTTTTTTATAATACACAATGCAGAAACAAAATGAATACTTTCAGATGTATGAAAAAGTTCAAAGTTACCAGTTTGGATCTGCATGTTAGCTAGAAGAAAACTGATAACATTGCATGACTTAGAGCAGTGTAGTTAGGGATGATCATAGAAACCTATGCCAGTCCAGGTGGATCTCACTTACCAACTGCCTCATACAATGACCATTCAGAGTAACAGTGGTACTGAAAAATAAGTTTATGAGCAATGCCCACATTTACAACTTTTGCAGTGTCCCTCAGTCATATGATTGCCATTACATTCAGTACATGTTGTTCTTGTCTGATCTGTTTCTCTTTTCTTTTTCTCCCATGCAGAACACAGAGATTGCAGAGATTACAAAAGAGTAAAAAGGCACATAATGAGGAATACACATTGAAAGGAATGCAGTGGCTCTGGGATCCCTGAGTGCACTTGGGGCTGGGAACCACCAGCGTGCTATGTAAACAGACCAGTGTATTTCTCATTGTGTGGCTGCTTGCTTTCCCTTTCCCTCCTAATCTCTCCACTTTGCTAGTGGGGGGAGGGGGGTTGGTGAGAAAAAAATTGGGTCGGGCCATTGCCAACAAAGATAGTTTTTTCTTCTTCCCCACCATTGGAGAGTGAAAAGATTGCTTTAAAAAGGGGAAAGGGATAAACAAAAACCAAGCAATCTCTCCACCAGTTTTTTTCAATATGTATTCCCCATTGTAATCCCTTCATCTCCCAAAAATATAAATACCAACACTATTTCCCCTCCTGCTAATTATTCCAGCACTGAGGTGAGCATGCAGAGAGGGGAGGTGTAGAGGAAAAGCTGAAGTAAAATCATTTAGGATGCAAACAAAAGGGCAGGTATGAAATTGATTAGTTTTGTCAATTACAGGCAGGAGCTACAAGCTGGCTATCCTAGTGTCTGGTTAAGCATTCCAAAAGGTGGGGGCAGAGGTGGGTTCCTCCCGGTTCGCACTGGTTCAATAGAACTGGTAGTAAACCGGTGGTGACGTCACGGAGCCGGTTCTGTTGGTGCCGGTCCGTGGACACTGCCATCTTTTGGGGGGGTTGCTATTTTTTTCTGGTTTTTGCTTCTGCACATGCGCAGAAGCTATGTTTTGATTATTTTCTGGGAAGGGACGCGGCTGGGTGGAAAAGAAGCATCTCGCCTGCCAAGTTCAGCAGCAGGCTCGGTCCCTTCACAGGGTCGCTTTTCTCCATGCACGAGAAAGATCAAAAGGCGCAGAGCCACCTAGAGGTAAGAAAACAAACCACTGAGGGAAGGAGCCCCCTGAAGCTGCCGGTGTTGCAGCCACCCCCCCTCCCTGCAGCTTGGAGCTCCAAGCAGAAGAAGTCTTCGGCTGTTGCGAAGAAGGGGCAGCTCTGGGTACGCCACGCCCGCTTCGTTCTCTTTGACAGCCACTTTGCAAAAAAGGTGCAAAGCGGCTCTCAAAGAGAATGAAGCTTCTTCGCAACAGCCGAGGACGGAAGCGTTCACTCAGGAGCAACGCCAGGGAGGAAGGCGGCTGGGTCGGAGGGAGGCGTAGCCCGAGCTCTCTGGGATGGGTAAACAAGTGTGGGGAGGCAAAGGGGAGAGAGAAGAGAGAGCGCTGGGCAGGAGCCACAGGAGGAGGAGGGCAGTGGCTCTTCTTCTTTGCCCGGAGAAGGATGCTCTCAAGGCAGCTCTCCACCCTAACCCAGAGGCGGCCAGGGGTTGCTCTCTCCCTCGGGCAATAGCTCCACCTCCTCCCCTCCTCAAGCCTGGCAAGGAAGCCCACTCCTCCAGCCAGATCCACCCAAGGAAGGAGAGAGAGAGCCCGGCGGCTCGGCCGAGCTGCCTCTCCCCGAGCTAGAAGCAGCAGCAAGCACCAGGCTGCCCCCTCTTCCAGGTTAGCCTTAAACTCCACCCCACACCGCCTGAGAAAAGGAACTTTATTTTCTCGCTCGTGCCGGGGAGCATAGTGGTTCCGCAGGGCCTTCCGGGTGGGAGGCCTGAGAGAAAATTCCTCCCCTGAGGGCCACCCGCTCGCCCATCCGCCAGCCAGGCTGGCCTGGAAGCGGCATCTCCTCTTGTGGCTGGATGCGGGACCCGAAGCGGAGTGGAGGTTGAGCAGGTGGCAGCCCAGAGCAGGGCCCGAAAGGTGGCTAAGCCTCGCCGTGTCCCCCCACAACCGAGAAGCCTGCAGCTGCCACCTCTTTGCCGCCGCAAGAAGCCTCCAGCCGCCGGTCTTTGCTGGCATGAGAAGCTTCCAGCCGCCGGTCTTTGCTGGTGTGAGAAGCCTCCAGCCGCCGGTCTTTGCTGGCGCGAGAAGCCTCCAGACCCCGGTCTTTGTCGCTGCAAGAAGCCTCCAGACGCCGGTCTTTGCTGGTGTGAGAAGCCTCCAGACGCTGGTCTTTGCTGGTGTGAGAAGCCTCCAGACGCCGCTGCCGGCTCAGTTCTGGCCGGCAAAGAGGAGGCTGCTGCAAGCCCTTCGCACCAGCAAAGAGCGGCAGCTGCAGATTTCTCATGCAGAAAAACACCGGCAGCTGGAGGCTTCTCGTGCCAGCAAAGAGCAGCAGCTGCAGGCTTCTAACGCCGAAAAAAAACGGCGGCTGCAGCTTCTTGCGCCGAAAAAGACCGGCGGCTGCAGGCTTCTCGCGCCGAAAAAGACCGGCGGCTGCAGGCTTCCCTCCATTGCCCTTCCTGGCCGAAAAGCCGTGGCCAGCGGGCCGCGGAAACAGGGTCACCCTCTTGACCGGGGGCCTGGGCGCGTCCTCGGTGAAGCCGGTCCAGAGGGAAGCCTTTCTCCTGCACACTCATCTCACGGATGGGACCCAGCCGGCCCGGCTCAGCGCGCCAGCAGGAGTGGGGTGCTCCAGCTGCAACCACGGGGAAGGCCCGTCAGAGGCGAGAAGGGGCGCTTTACAGCCAGGAAGGGCAATGGAGGGAAAGCTGAGACGACCACCGCGACCCCCATGGCGTCCCTGGATATGGGGCCGGAGTGTCAAAAAAAAAGTGTCAAAAAGTCCCAAAAATTTTAGCCACCGTTTCGGTGGGCATGGCTTGGTGGGGGGGTCATGTGACTGAGTGTGCGTGAGTGATGTCAAGTTGGCCACACCCACTCAGTCACATGCCCCCACCTAGCCACACCCACAGAACCGGTAGTAAAAATTTTTAGAACCCACCTCTGGGTGGGGGGAGTGGTGAAAGGAAAGCAAGGTCATCATGTGATTTCCTTTTATTGGTTGTTTCACTTAACAACGGAGCTGGTGGTTCCAATTATGGTTGCTAAATGATGACCTTTTTATAGTATCATCCCTAATATATGATATTACAAGAGTTTATGGAAAGAAAACATAAACAGTCATAGAGAAGCAGAACAAAATAAAACAACATAGATTACTAGAACCAACGCCATGGACATTATTATGAATAAATGAATTCTATATCACTGCAAAATGTTTTAATGTGCTGTGTAGTATTTATTATACTTTGAAATGTACAAAAATATTGAATAATGTTCATATTTGGCTTTGGCAGGAAGCTGATAAAACATCTCTAAACTTTTAGACTGATGTTAACTAATTACTTATTTTCTTTTTTGTTTTCAGGGTTACAACAATTCTGTAAAGCAGTTTAAGAAAAGAATGTGACTCACCCAACACAGCTTCACAGGTGAGGGAAAACTAGAGCTAGGTTTTATTTCTGTATTTTAATTTCAATCTGCATCCTCCCAGGCTTTTACAGTTCTTTACATTGGTGACACTTTCCAAACTATCTGGAAAGGCACAAAATGGAAAGTACAGTCATAGAACAGATAGGCACAAAAGCATTCGTGGAGCAACTCTCCCAAATATGTGCAGACTGAAGGCAAACCAATGATGAGAAGTTAACTAACTATGACTTAGTGTAATCTAAATTTAATTCAATGTCATTAATTTGATATTGCTTATATATCCATTTTGTCATGTTCAAAATTAGAATTTAGTAACTCTAGATTAATTCTAGAGGCTGTTTTTGGTGGCACATGTACCTTTAAAGCCACCAATGGTACATTCTTATTATACATCCAACTGTTTCTATTAAATTGAGTGATACCCAACATCACTGTTTCAACTTTAAATTAGTAATATGCATCTAAATCACAGCTATACAATCAAACTAAACAGGTTTCACTAAAATGAATGAGAGCAATGAGAGAGAAAACCAAATTTATTATTCTGTATGGCATGAATTCTGCTGACAATAGCTTAATAATATCCACAAGCAAAATCCTAATTTTTTTCAGTATTTCATAATAAAAAAGTAGAGATTGCCAAATATAGAGAGAGAGGTCTCAATTACCTCCTATTTCATCATAGGCAAAGTAAACATCCACAAAGATTTTAAAAAAAACCTAGTTCAAAGCCTGCTAACCCTCTATGTATAGAATACAACACATTTCTTTTCACAATATGTATTCCTGCTGAATAACTGAGCAAGCTGTATCCAATCTCAGTGAAGAATTAAGGTAGGTTTAGTTAATAAAAAAAAGATCATATTTCAAATAATATTTTGTTTTCTGCCTCAGTGAAAATGTTTTTCACCTGCTACTAATTTTCTTCTTGGTTAGTAGAACTGTTATTTGTCTAAAGTGAGAATGAAAAAAGATTTTATGCTTGCTAGTGAAGCTAGATCTGGAATGCATGCAAGCTAATGGGCAAATGGTATTGATCAATCTGTTCAAAACTGTTGAAAATTATGATGGTAATTCAATTATAGCCTTACAATATGACATGGAGCAACAAGAGCTATTTCCATTTGTGCAAAATGAAAAAGAAAACCTCTTTCATTCTCCATATGCTGGAAGTTTACAAATTGATACTCTCCAGTCCAATTCTCTCTCCCCCCCTCCCCATTTTAATCTATGTTTCTGGCTTTTCTTTTGAAGAAATATTTTTTTATAAATTAAATGCACTGAATTTAATTTTGAACAAGTATCGCCCTACAAACAATTCAGCACTATGCTTTTGGTGTTCTGTCTGTAGCAACTTAAGCTTTTTGAAGTGTTGGCTTCACTCCAGTAAAAGGTTGGCATCTAATTTTATCAAAGATTTGCTTAACAGGAATTTGGCAGAAAGCACAAGCTGCTTTGTTTCGTACTGGTTACATTATTGTAAGAGGTTCTAACAGTTGTACAGCTATTTAAAAAAACCCAAACTCCAGTCTATCAGTGTTAAAAATGTCACTTAGATTTCTCCATGTGTAAAAGTAGTTTCAGGAATGAGTTATATTGTGGAGCATATTAATAAATAATTCAGAATTACGTTATTCAATTCATGATCACTACACCTGTATTTTCTTATATATAATCTTTACATTTTAAGTACCAGTACTTCCATTCCATTCAGTGCTCTGCCACCAAAATAAGCTCAAATATGGGAGCACCTCTTCTCTTCTTTCAATGGGCCTATCCCAGAATACGTGGAAAATGCTACACATAAAATTGGGATGCTTCCTGAACGAGATTAAACTGCAGCATGCAGAACTGAAATGAAACAGAAATGTATCCCAAAGTCGCAGAATAATTACACTACTGAACAATAATGCTTTATATGAACACGTGACATACTCAAATATTTTAAAAATACAATTCTTTCTCATTTTTCAGCAATACTGTTCAACCAGATGCCTACTGTTTACTAGTCTTCTTAATTCCGATAATTATGTGAAAATGCATATGTGCATAAAAAGCTAATTTCATATAGAAGCCCAAATTTAAAAGGCCTTTTCTGCTATAGGAAATAGGTACTGCAGATGACAACAAATGTGGTTCTTCATTGCATCAAACAATCGACTACAGGGGTGTCAAACTCGCGGCCTGCGGCCCGCAGGCCGAATGCATCACGTGCTGGCCACGCCCACACCCAGTTTAGCGAAGGGGAAAAAAGTCCCGATATGTCACATGACGCCATTGTGACGATGCGAGTTTGACACCCCTGATCTACTATGACCTACCAAGTTTCAAAGAGAATCAGAAGCCGATAAAGGAGAATATTTGTAGCTCAAGGTTGAAATGAGGGGTCCTCTCTAAGCTTGGTTGTTTTCTTGTGATTGGAATTAGAAGCAGAAATGAAAAGCAGAAAAAAGCCTAGGGAGAGTCAATCCAGTTTATGTTGTTTTTCTCATCTTCATTTGGATCATAGGCAAATTATTAGATAAAAACTGGCAAGACCAACCAAGTTCTTTGCCAGACCAAAGAACGTAATCAACTTCAGATCTTGAAGAATAGATTTACATAGAGCTATAAAGATCTAGACCTCCTGGTGAAGATAACAAAACTTGCAAAAGAAAAGACCTACTGAAATCAATGGGATAAAATAGTCATACCAGTTAGGGTTCACTAAGTCTGATCTAAGCATGACTAGATCTGGAAACTACATTACAAATTTCAAGAATGCATGGCAATATCTACAAGAAAATATCATGCTAACATGTGCAGATCGGATCAACCTTGAACTGGGAGCAGGAGAGAGGCATAACAATAGAATAGAATAGAATTCTTTATTGGCCAAGTGTGATTGGACACACAAGGAATTTGTCTTTGGTGCATAGTTCAAGCTCTACGTAAAGAACATCCATATACAATTTATGTGATCCTAAATGTGTTAATTTTAAAAGTTATGCTACAGAAATTTGGATTTCAGAGGCTCGATGCCTTTGCTTTCCCTATCTTAAGAAAAAAAATCAGCATCAATTTCATGCAACTTTCAATGTCAGTCCAAACACTTCAATGTTCTTCCTTGTAAATATCTGACTAACTCTTGTTTACTTTCTGAACAGCATTTTTCAAAGCTTAAAATGAGAAAATCAGAGAAATCTGTCCTCAAATGCTGCACAAAATTCAAAATAAAATACTTTGGGGCAACTAATTGAATAACAGATTAGCAGAATAACAGAGTTGGAAAGGACCTTGGAGGTGTTCTAGTCCAATCCGCTGCTTAAGCAGGAGACCCTATACCATTCCAGATAAGTAGCTGTCCAATTTCTTCTTAAAACCCTCCAGTGATGGAGCACCCACAACTTCTGAAGGCAAGCTGTTCCACTGGTTGATTGTTTTCACTGTTAGAAAATTTCTCTTTAGGTCTAGGTTGTTTCTCTCCTTGATTAGTTTCCATCCATTGTTTCATGCCTTCTTGTGCTTTGGAAATTAGGTTGACCCCCTCTTTTTTGCAGCAACCCCTCAAATATTGGAACACCACTAATATGTAATCCTTGAAATCCTTTTCACTAAAAAATTAAACCAATGACTCTATCATTTTTTTGCTCTGTGAGAAGGTCATCTAATTAAATTAAAATAGAAAGGGTTTTTTTGCAGTCACCACAAATATTCAGCAATCTGCACATACAAATACACCAATAAACTTATGAAAGAAGGTACTTTACGGACTAACATCAGTAATAATAACTAGTATAGGAGACTAACCCAACCTCTTGACTGTGAACTGCCACTATATATAATAATAAATAATAATCTATCACTGAAAAGATCGGTCTAAAATCATAAAACTACTCAAACTCTCTAATAATATGAAAGATGACTGGTGAGTTATAAAGGTATAAATGTCATCTCCATTCATCTGCTTTAAAAGGTTGGGGAATTCTCCAGTGAAGGTGTGAAGAATAAATAAAATGTTAATTTAGGGAGAAGAGAAGGTGGGAGTTATTCATCTCTGGAATGCACTTTAGAGATCAAGTCATCTGCTGCATTCTATTTCTCAAAAGCACTTACATATTATGATGACTAAGATTTATTATTAGGTATAAAAAAATCAAATAAATGTGCTTAAATGCCTTCAAACTGGCAATTTATGTTGAATAACCATTGATTATAAAACTATAGTCCCTCCTCTTTCTCAAATTAAGGATATTTCTTGGTTATTGTTACCAAGTGACAGACATGCATATAACATGTGCACATCCTAGATTCTATCAATATAGGCCTCATTTATAAGAGCAAGTTTTCTGAAAATGCAGCTTCATGACGATAGCTTCAGAATGCTGATCATTTGGGAGAAACAGACTTATTTATAGCTCAAGAAAGGTTATGTCCCTAACTAGTTGTTAAGATTAACAGGAGAACTTTTTCTGAAGATGGTCCTGCTGTCAGAGGCTAGGTTTTTTTTTTTTTTTTTGGAATACAGGAGCATTTTTCTGCATTGTCCCCCGGCTACATTATGTTAGGCTCCCACTGTGTGCTTGGCTGTTAATTGTTAAATGATTTAGGATTTTAGTATTTACATTTACTTTGTTGTTATCTTTAATCTGTTTTAAACATCTTTATATTCTGTTTTTGTTTCTAAAGTTTGTAAGCTACCATGAGTACATGACAGCACAAAAATGTGAGATTAAATCATACAAACCAAAAGAAATACACAAACTTTTTACTTAAACAGGTGTCATTATGATATATGCACTCTGTTCAAAAATTATTATAATGTTTTACAGGTGATTTTCTAAATCATGTCACAGTATGCATACAGCCTGAGTCTTCAGTCCATTTCTGACCAATGCAGCCTGTGATAGCAAAATATTCATAGCATGGACAGCTCCAAACCCAATTAGCATATTCTAGAGAAAATAAGAATGCCATTTGTTATTGCATAAAACACGAATATATCTAAGAATAGAATATTCTCTTATTTATTTTGAATCATAACCAGCTTCTGTATTCAAAATGTCTATTTTTAAAAATAAAAAATAAATAAAAATTCATATAATAATTCAGTAATAAATTTTTTTGCCCTCTATATAGTTTGTTCATTTTAATATATATTAATTTATATGTGCAACACATTTCACAACTGTGACTCCTATTTACTATATGACCTTACTTTAAAGGGGAAAAAATCCAGATTAGGTTGATTATTAGCCTAACCCAAGTCCTTAGATCTTATGCTGCAGTCACTGGTGAGTATCAATATGATACTGACATTAACAGCATTGTTCTGAAGTGCACCAAATATGGATAACATGTCTGATGAACATTTGCAAAAAGTGTCAAAAAAGCAAAAATACTGCAGTTGCACTGCAGGGCATATTGTGTGCATTAAACATAAAACTAATTTTTGCAGGTAGAGAACTGAAAATAATTTACTTAACTTTATATAGACTACAGTACTTTTAACCTCTGAGAAGGTCACACTTCCTACTAATTAAATGTATTGGTGGGAGGGGAAGGAAGTTTTGATAGAACTTTGAGAGCTGGTAGTAAAATTTCACAAGAAAAGGAAGTGTCAATGCTAAGATTGTCAAGGATATCTTCCAGCTAGGACACTAAAATTACACATACTTTGATCATCTAAAAGCAACACCAGAACACTGGTAGGTTTGATTTTTACTAAAATAATAATAATCCTAAACTTCATCTGAGTACGCTGTAATATTTGTTTATCACATTTACAAACTGCCCATTTCCCTCACAGTGCCTTTTGTTCATTCTATTCACTGTCAAGTATTCTGCTCCTTACATAATTTCAAGTGACAGAGATGCTGCTCTAAATATATCCATTTGATAAATCCACTCAGTTAACCTAAATATGTTTTTATTCGTTAGTTGTTTGATTAGCCATTGTGGTAGTACATGCATGGTAATATGTTAGCAAGGAGGAACTGCAATAACAGTTGCAACATAGAGGGAGCTCTTGGGGTTATGGTGGGATCTCCGTCCTTGGGATCTCATACTCCATAACAGAAAAAGTGGTGGGAACAACTTATGGAAGCAATTTGAGCTGCGGTGGCACAGTGGTTAGAGTGCAGTACTGCAGGCTACTTCTGCTGATCACTGGTTGCCAGCAGTTTGGCAGATCGAATCTCACCAGGCTCAAGGTAGACTCAGCCTTCCATCCTTCTGAGGTCGGTAAAATGAGGTCCCAGATTGTTGGGGGCAATATGCTGATTCTGTAAACCACTTAGAGAGGGCTGTAAAGCACTATGAAGCGGTATATAAGTCTAAGTGCTATTGCTATTGCTATTGCTATTGCTATTGACTTTGCTTGTGGGAAGTTGGCAGGGAAGGTTGCAAATAGCGATCATGCGACCACAGCACGCTGCAACTGTTGTAAGTGCGAGCCAGTTGCCAAGCACCCAAATTGTGATAATGTGACTGGAGGGATGCTGTGATGACTGAACTTCATGGACTGGTCATAAGTACCACATGTTCAGTTTTTCATAACTTCGAATGGTTGCAGAATGAGTGGTTGTAAACTTTTTAAAAAAAAATCCTACTTAAATGTTTTAACATTACAAATTGCAATCTTGTTTTTGTACATAGCTAGTATGATTTTAAAGGTAATATCTAAAGAAATGGTTTAAATATTCAAGGCAACCTGAACTATGACAATGCTTTATTCAGTACTGCAAAATGTTGTTAAATACTTGACTCCATTAATTTGAAATTAATCGAAGTACACTGCCAATGCTTTTATATAAGAATTGCTAAAGAAGAAAATGAATCTGTTGATATACTTATCTAGCAAAAATAAATATAATCAGGCCATATTTCCAATAATAATTATTGCTTGTAGAACATGTGTTGTTTTATAAGTAATATGAATTAAGAAAAATTTACATCAAATAACCATCTGGAAGAAAATGTTGCATTTTCTAGCTAGAGATTATGAATTCATATGATTTCCCCCCCCCCCCTTTTTTTATTATGTGAATAATACCCTGTGAAGGTAGTTTTTGAATGTTTACATTTTGAATAACTTAAAAGTGTAACAGTGAATTGAACTGTACATGCAAGGATTGTCAGTAGAAAACAAAGATAGGCTTATGATTTAAAACATGGACAAGTTAATGATTATTGCTTGAGAAAATAGAAATTTCTTTTTATTTTATTCTTTAAAAATATGGTGAAGTATTTTGGTAGAGGTAATTTTATTTTTTAATTGGAAACCTGCTGGAATACAATAACTTATAAAGGAAAAGGCTTTTAAATCATGAACAGAAAGTGCTTTCTGTGGTGAGAAAGTGAAGAGACCAGTGACAGGCATTTGACAACTCACTAAGCCATTTCCCACAGAGATTCTGTTCAACTTTCTCCTTGGTGCTCAGTGATCCAGCACAGAGCTTCTTGCTCATTCCAAAAATTCAGGCAGCCAAGATATTAAGCTGAACTTTACAAAAGAATATGGGTAGGAAGCCAAAATCACAAGCTCCTTGAAACTCTAAAGGTATAAGTGAGAATTACAGATAATATCTGCTGAAGTTCAGTAAGAATGAAGCAAGCGTGATCAGCTACAATCTTGGCAAAAAGAAAACAAAGCTTCTGTTTTACAAGCTCAAATAAATAATGAAGGTGGGGAAATGGGAAAGGCGCACATGATCGGTGTCTAGTAATTGTATCCCACAGCTAGGGTAGTATGGAAATAACTTGGCAAAAACATTATCTTGAACAGAGTTTTGGCACTATAAGAATAAAACAAATCCTTAATGTGTGTCAGCACACTGCATATACTTCCTAGCTGAGAGAAAGTAGGCTTCAATATGTGGCCTGCAAAGTAGTGTGTAGGTATTTAGCTTGCACAGAATAGTATCGTCACACTTGGGGTAAACTGGGCTGTTTTTTTTGTTGTGCTTGAGTCCTACTGGCCAAAATTTGCCAACACTGACTGGTATTGTCTTTACCATTAATAGGGAATGTAGCATGTGTACAACTAAGACAAAGATCCTAGTTTGTCTTCTCAATCTTACTCAGTAGCATTATATGAAAGCCTCAATTGATCAAAACCATCATGGGTGGCAGAGGTCAATATCTATGGGTTCATTTCGCGTATGGAATATTTTATTTTATGCCCAAACAGTTGAGACTCTGGGCAGTGTACAACAAAGCACAGTAAGACAATGAAAGATAAAAAAAATTCAATATCAAATAATATAACAACTAATATAATAGTCAATCAAGATCACAACATGTTAGAAGTGGGTGATTTTAATGGGCACGAAAGACCAGGTCCATGTGAAGGTTCAATTTAACTGATTATTGCTAAAAGCCTATGCACAGAACTATGCCCAACTAACAGTCAACACCGGTTAGAGCTATATAAGGTCCACTAGCAATCAAAAGGGTTGGGACTTAGCTTGTTTGTGGGTACAAACTCTGAACAGACTCTAAACTGGTCCCTCTTTTTAGCCCTTCTGCTGCCTCTGCCAGTCCTCCTCCAGTAGCTTCTACTTTCTTAGAAAACTGGCTAAGTTTACAAATGCTGTGCAAGATTTGTTTTTATTTAGAGCACAATTATAATACGAAAATATGTGAGTACTGGTTGTAAAGGGTAATTTATTCCAATCTATTATACCTGCCACATATTTCAGTTGCTTTGAAGGCTATACTATACAACAATGGGATTTGAATGACACTCCTTTTAGACCTATAGCTTTACCACTTGAGGATGCTCCATTCATGAGGAATTGCCTTGCAATTGTAGCTGTATTCTTAGTGGCAGGAGATATACTGAAAAAACAAATAGACGTCTGGCTCATTTCCTTGGATGTCAGTTTATGGAGGCACTGGGGGGTATTTTGTTGCAGCTGGTTTCCATTGATAAACATCAGGAGGCAGATGAAGATTTCCCTTGGGTGCCAAAATTAAGAGCAAAGATCATTCAAAATTTTCATGTAATTTTAATATGTATTTAATTATTTGTAATTTTAAACAATGTCTTTCCCTCAGTTACTTAAGGTAGTATATACAGTAATCCCTCTCTGGTTAGGTAAGACATTCCAAACCAAAATGTGTAATCAGGCAATTTGTGTTCTCTTCCTAATAGTCATCATTGTCTATCAGCCATCATCATCCCATAAGTAGATATCTGCTTTCTACAAAATATAATTAAATTTATTTTCAGTGTGATTCAATAGACAAAATGTCAGATCTGAGTCTATGATTCCTAAGTTCACCACCATGTCTGGGCACTCTTGGTGATGTGGAGGGGCCATAAGGTTTACTTCAGTGAACTTCAATTTTGCACATGTACAGTCCATGGTCCAAGCCATAGTATTTAGCATATGTAAGAAACATTTCTGTTTCAAGCCTTAGAGAATTATTGCCCTCTATAAGACAATTTCATAATACAGTTCAATGTAGCAATTGTCTAGCCTCCTTTTTATTACATAGATAATATTTTAACACATATATTGGTTGTTGATAATATGGAGTTTCTACAATTGTAGACCCTTACTCTACTTTAAGGGTTTGAATAAAGTACTTGGGCCAACAGTTTATTTTTCACAATATGACTAAAAAATGCGGTACCAAATCACATTATAAGAAATAAAAATTCAGACTGAGAAATATGAAAATATTACTTTGCAACTACGAGAATAATGGACATCAGCCTATATTGTTTACAAAAGTGTTATATAAATTTATGGATGCTGCCACTAATATACAGTAGCTAACAATGTGATAGATATTATATAAGTATTTAATATGTGTGTCACTATAGTTGCTGAGGGACACAATTGCACTCAATATGCTTCTCATAAGTACACGTAGATCACAATGTGAACAGAACATAGGACTGATGGGTCTTTGACCTAATCCAGAACAATTCTTCTTTTATTTGGGGGGGAAATCCAAGCTGGGCATCCATGGAAAACTTAGCTGGCAGCTGCAACGCCAGGTGCAAGCACTGTCCCTAATATATTGAATTTATTAATTTCATTGTGCCTTACCTGCCTCCCACCTATTATAACCAGGAAAATACTCATCTTTTTGTTCTATAACAAGTAGTGAAGTACAGTGGTAAAGCAAGATTTTCTTGATATAGCTACAGCAAAACAAAACAAAAGGCAACACCAGCTCAGGGAAACTGGAAGTGCTCATGTTTCCTTTGAATTGGACCGGTGGAAATTCAGTTAACATAAAAGCACTCCAGATATATAAGGATGCCACATCTTTAATAACAGAACTGAAAAATACAGAAATAATAGAATTAATATGGTGAAAGAGCGCCCATTTAAAATTCCTGTACAATACTATAAACCTTCTGAAACCACATCAAAAACTACAGATGTCTTGTTCACTGATGTAATATCACTTCAAACAAACATTTCACATGCTCTCTCAGCCTTTTCAGTGTTTTTACATGATCCACCCAAATATCTAACTGCTGTCTGGAACAATAGTTGGGAATTCTTCCAGATTACTAATCTCTTTAAAAGTTAAAACAACTAATATGCATCACAGGATGAATAAAAAGCTCTCTGTCATAATATCCCATATGTTTCTAAATTGCATCCACATTATTGTAATATGATCATTCAATTAGCAATAATGACAAGGACTTTCCACTTATGTAACACCTTCTATTTTGAGGTTTTTGGAACCTATACAGTATACACAAAAACAAATTATGTCACCCAATACTCTTTTGAGGTTTCTGCTATCCATATTATCTAGAAATAACATTTGAAATATAATTGTCTCAGTCCCTACAATAAATGAAGTTTTTTTTACTTCATTGACATTTTAAATACTCATTTTTGAATTCTCACTTTTATATCTGTTTAATGAATGACAAAAGTACAATACATTGATTTCAGTTCTGCTTTTCTATTACATTAACTAACCTCTTTCCATTTTAAATTATCAATAGTATTTAATAAAAAATAATTGAATTCATTTCCACTTTCTTGTTACTAAGTGTGTTTGCTTCATTTTATAAAGAATATGAGCAACTATAAAATAATTATGAAATCCCTTGCAAAGCACCCTGATGTTGTCACTGTAAATATTATCCATCTTATATCTGGAATTAATTTAATTGTAAAAATCTAGTCCAACTATATTACACCTTGAAAAAGAATGTATACATGACTTTTTTTTTTAAAGGAGCAAGAAGCAAGGAGATGTACCGACTGAAAATATAATTATTAGAAAAATTTTAGAATGTGCAGAATTGGATAAGCTAACAATGGAGTTAAATCAGAAAGATGATTCAGAGTTTTTTGAATTTTGGAACTTATTTTTGCATAGTTGTATAGTTATATATCAGCAAAAATGTACTGTTAAGACATGCACCGTAAAATCACCCAATAGGTTTATATGTATATTTCTAGATGTATTGTTTTGTTTTGTTTGATGTTTGTCCGTCATTTGTAATGTTTATATTCAAATAAAAATTATTTTTTTAAAAAATATACATGACTAGCTCTGCTGATTTGTACAGCAAGATGTATATGCATTCCATTGAAAGAAATGCGCTGTAGAAAAACAGTAACTACAGCCCAATATATTTTTCGGCATGCACCTCTCTTAAAAGAATTGGTTTTCAACAAATAAAGAATATGCACACCTATCTGCTTAACTGGAGAGAAGATAGATAGATAGATAGATAGATAGATAGATAGATATAGATAGATAGATAGATAGATA
>QLTV01001992.1:2032177-2064459 GCA_003457575.1 Thermophis baileyi
AGATGATAGATAGATAGATGATAGATAGACAGAAGACAGATAGACGTACGTACATACGTGTGTGTGTGTGTGTGTGTGTGTGTACATGTACATGTACAAGTATCCATGGATCACACACACACACACACACACACACACACATAATCCATGGATACCTGTACACCGCCCAGAGTCACTCTGAGACTAAGATGGGTGGTATGTAAGTTTGATCAATCAATCAATCAAGAAATACCTGATTCTCTAGGTTTTAATTGATAAAGAATAAATAAGTCACAACTAAATTCTCCGAAACCCTGAACTCACCTATGAAAATAAATCTGCTAACTGAAATCTAATTAAAAATACATCTTGGAACACTATCATTATATATTATTAAATTTTATGACCTAAAAGGAGAATAAAGACGCACAGCTAATGGAATCAGAAACATAGATGGAAACTCAGAAGTGCGAATAACAGCAACGATAAATTACAACTAAGAATCATAAAATGCTTTCATTGACAATATATTTGCATTATCACTTGAAAATGTATTATGGGCCACAAAAACCTGGCCATAAAATGGAGGATTCAGTGTAAAAATAGATATTAAGCATAATAGATACTAAGCAATATTCATAATGATACTCCCATTTTTAATCCCAGGAAGAAAAATCTCTTCAGCTCAAGGAAAGAAACTAAAAACAAGACCATGAAATGTTTATGCACACGCCTTTATAGTAACAGAAAGATATGATAGCAAACTTTAATGAAAATATAAATTGACAACCTTCAGATTCTCCAAATTATTTCGCATCTGTTCACAATTAACCTTGGGCCAGGAGTAGGAAATTGATGTTTTTCTTAATGCTATCAAAGGGCAATCTTATCTCTCATATGACAGATGACCAGTTTCTTAACCTTGTTGATGGATGTTGCTGACACAAAGCCAATGATAAGTGAACAAATAGCTTAATATGGCTATAAATAAAAACATAAATGAAAAAAATAAATTAATTCTAATTATTGCACTTTCTAGAAAATGCTACTGAGAAATTTTAAAAATATGATGTATTCACCTATCAATAGTTGGTAAAGATTTATTCTGGTAAAAAGTTGTAACTCCTTTGAGTTGAAACATTGTAGCTTTATTCAAAATTTGGGAAATTTTTGCTGTATTCTTTTGTAAATGCAAAGAATAAAGAGAAGTCCATAAACATGCACAAAAATGTCAAGTGTACATAATTTTCAACAACATATTCAAACTCAACAGTTTCTGTGTAACAACGTTAAAGAAGCAGAGATCAATATTATTTTTCTGTTCTCAAAAGTTGTCCAGCAACTTCATAAAGTAAAACAATTCCTTGAGAAAAATGAGAACATTGTGAAAAATGCTGATACCAATACTAAGGTAATACTATAAATTCTGAAAGTGACTCACAATAGAATATAAACCTAGACCAGTGATGGCGAACCTTTTTGGCACCGAGTGCCGAAAAGGTTACACGGAAACATCGCCCGCGTACGCACGCTTGTCTGGGCCGCACTCCAGAAAAGCCGAACTTCCAGGTTCTAGCACGCATGCGTGCCCGAAGATCAGCTGGCCGGCACGCATGCACAGGCCAGTTTTCAGCACTGCTGTGCACGGGAAGGGATCGCTCTCCGGAAAAGCCAGACGTCCGGGTTCTGGCATGCATGCGCATCCGACAATCAGCTGGCTGGCGCACATGCGCACACCGGTTTTCAGCACTGCTGCGCGTGCAAAGGACAGCTGATCATCACGCGCGCATGCGTGCCAGAAACCCAGAAGATAAACAGGCAAGGCTGTTCATGCCGGGCGACATGGCTTCGCGTGCCACTTTGGGCACGTGTGCCATAGGTTCGCCATCACGGACCTAGACCATAAAAAAGAGGTTTTGAAAACATATGCGCTGGAAATAAGCAAAGTAGATGGACAGTATCACTTAACAAAAATAAGTAACAAAAATGAAATTATAAAGCTCCTCATAGGCAGGAAAAAGTTTTAGGGATATCACTGTCAAGGAATTTAAGAGAATATTCCTATCTTGCCCAACAAAGCATCAAGGTGCAGTGGTGCTGATTCCTTTGTCATTTTTTTTGACAATTATGGAACTTGTGTTAAATATGATTTTTGGCACATTGAAGAATCTAAGGAAAAAATGCACACACTTTAAAAAATAAAAATCTAATTAGTAAAACACAATGCAACTCGGTGTCCTATAAAACTTTAGACATAGTAAAAATGTACAGTATATCAACTCATAAAACAATCTCTTTCCTAAGTACCAGATCAGATTTTAGCAGATATGAAATATAAGGAAGGCATTTAATTCAATCTTACATGGTTGTACTTATCATTCATGGAAAATTCACAAGTGTTACATTAGCCATAGGAAGGCTCAACTAACATTCCCTGTCCTTCGATCAAAAGAAACATGTGGAGATATGCAAGAAAGAATTCACAAAATTATTCAACCCAAGGTCTATAAATGTGGTTCTCATTTCACATAAAATACTTGCAAGTATGCTGCATTTCATAGTATCTGTCTTGGTGTATTTTGTTTATGCAAAAAAATGAAGTAAATGACAATGTGTTTCTGGGAGATTTAGTCAACTAGGGATTAAAAATGTTTTGACATGTTTTCCTACCTGGTGCTGTCCAAAGATCAGAAATAACTATATTCATGCAAACTTGAATTTGTAAAAAAAAAACAAAAACCCACACAACTATGACATGAATATCTGTTTTCCCCATGCTTTTTCTTCTTTGTTCCTTCGAAGTTCATTAGTTCCTGCTGGTTGTTCACCACCTGAAATCATAATCATCTGTTTGTGACATCACAATTAGTTACTGTGAAAATGATTAGTGTGTCACAAACAGATGATTATGATTTCAGATGGTGAACAAACAGCAGGAGCAGATGGACTCCTAAGGAACAAAGTTCCTGGTTTCATGCATAAGTCCAGAGTAATAAATGAGTTACGAAGAAAAACAAGTGTTTTGAAATAAAAGGTTTTCCATGGTTTTGATTTTCACATGAACATTTTAGATGTGCACAGAATTTATTCCCAATGCATATAGAAAAAATTTACATTCCAACAAGCTTGGTGAATTATGTTCAATCATTATTTTAAAGTTCAAAAGCTAATTTACTTGATATACTTGGTTGTCTGACTGAAAATATATTATTTGGAATTAAAAATATTTACTCTGATTCTTGAAGTATAGCTATAGTTGCATTATTTTTTATTGGGCAATGATACAAAGAAATATTAAGTTATTATTTTAGCATTTTTCATTACTAAAATAGTTTTCAATTGCACTAAAATTTGCATATCTATGTCATAACATTTTTCTAATAACTGTGAATCATAGAAAATACTATTTGTATTAATTTTTAAAAAATATTGGGAGAAAAAAACAAAACGACATGTTTCTACTACCAACTAATTTCTCTCAAATTATTCATTATTTTATTGCTATCCAGGAATAGTCCTAGGCCTCTAATATCATTCATAAGTTTAATCAGGGAAGCTTTGAATATAACACAACTGACCTTTATTACATAAGCTTTTATATATCTTTATATTAATGACACAGATTTAAAATAAAAATATCCCATTTATAACAGAGCCAGAGGTTACATCAGAATACTACAAGTAACAACACAAAATGTGTGGTTGTTCACCTTGAGAAACATCTCTGACCCATCTGGGAAGATGTAATAATAAAAGTGAAATAAGCTCCATAAGATGATTCCCATAAAACAAATGAATGGTTTTGACTGCTCTAATCAGAGACCCAAGCACATCCATTATTGAAATTGTCCTGTTTCAGAATGATGGAAGAACAACAGTATGGGCATTGTAAAGAATGCTCTTCAGTGTTGGACAGAGCCAAGGTCTTAAAAGAACAGGTTCCATTTCCATCTCCATTTCTACCTCCAAGAGAGTTTTGTATCAAGCAATAAGAAACCCAGAAATATACCAACATTTCTCTATAAAAACAAATCTCAAGTCCTCCATTCTCAAAGAAAGTGAATTTTCCTCCCTCTGTTATTCGATAGAGTACTGTTTCAATAGTGTTCTGACATTGACATTAGTCTTAACTTTCTCTCTAGTTGCTAGCAGTCCCCATTCCATACTGTCCAGCTGATGCTGCTCTTCATCTAACACTGGGTACTACTCATTCCTTAGCTGGGGACTGTTCTTCTCAGGCTGTGCTCTGCCAGATCAATTCTATCATACTTCCTTCACATTCCACCAGCCCTGAACCTTTTCTAAATGACACATTTTTCAATTTTCAGCAACTTCTGACATTCCATCTTTTGTATCTTCCCTTCTTTCTATTTCACTCCACTTTCATAGTCTCCTTTAATTCTAAAGGTAACTCCTTCACATTTCCAACTTTTGCATTTTCTCCTAAACAGTTCCTTAACATCTGCAATTTTCTATCACAACATCTTTCACACACTATTCTTCATACTCAGTAACCCACCCCAC
The DNA here is from genome assembly GCA_003457575.1 of Thermophis baileyi. Classification (NCBI taxonomy): domain Eukaryota; kingdom Metazoa; phylum Chordata; class Lepidosauria; order Squamata; family Dipsadidae; genus Thermophis; species Thermophis baileyi. Next base: position 2,036,681 of record QLTV01001992.1, read on the forward strand.
CAAAAGGCAAGGAGGTCTTGTGGGAATCTGAAAATCTGCGTGCATCTTTCTCTCCACCCAAGAATTCTTCATCACAATCTCTCTCCACAGTTCTGCAACAATAAATAAGGTCAGCTAAGGGGAACCCAAACCAATCACTGTTACAGAGAATTAGCAGAGGGGAACAGCTTCCCTACTGCCCACAAATTTTCTACTTAAAATACTATTCTTCCCTGTGCCAGAATGCTAACTGAGAAATGTATGCATGCAATACAATTTGTCTTGTTTTATAGATAAAAGTAGTTCCTCTAGATAATCACCTCTTGTATAAGTAACCACAAACTGTTTATTCTTGCTGTGTTCCCATGACAGGCTTAATTAGGGTTAATGTTTTGTGGGAATTCTTCAATCCAGTTGGTTGTAGACCATTTGATTAAAATAGTCCTGGATTTGTTTTTAGTTAAAGTTTCCCTCCACTTGCCCAACTTAGATACTCAGCCCTTCAAGAAAAAGGATTGGGAAGAGTGGCCAGAAAAGCCAAGATATTCATTTTAAAATTCACTCTTGACAGCCACTGAGCACATATCCCTAATGCTTATTGGCTCCCAGGCCAGGCTACATCACACAGCTTGCAAATACAGTACTCTTTCTGCAGGCATTTACTTACAATCAATAATTCAAAAACAACAACAACCTTGGCAGCGACTCTTCACACCTAAGCTGTGAAAATACTCACAAACTCTGTAATATACTGCCAAATGTAAACAAACAACAAAGCTCCAAATAATACTGTTTGGAGAACTGCTTGCATCCAGCATAGATGATGTGAGCAGGGCCCTAATGATGACCCTCCTGTTTTAGAGATCCTGGTGCTAGGGATATATCCTAAGGTACTTGTGTGTGTTTTGCTTCCTCCCTTTCTGCTTCTATTGGATTACCTTATGCTCCTTGTGGGGCTTGTGATATGTTACATCTGCCACATTTGCTGTTGCTTTTCTTCTGTAATAAAAATTCTGCTTTCCTTGCCAGAAGAATACATCTGGTTTATAGGACATTTTGTGGAGATTAGCCTGAAAGTTGGATGGTGGGGGAGGAAATACCCTTCCTCTGGCAGCTTGCCTTCTGATTTGTGTGGCCAAATTGGGGAAAGGACAAGGGGAAAAACTCATGGAGGAGCTCATGATGAACAGAGGAAGGGTAGGATGAGTGATGGTCTGAAGATAAAAAAGGGACAGTCAGCCAGAGTGAGAGAGTTGTGGGCTTTTGTATAGATTGCAGTCTTTTATCAGTTCTTCCATTTGTACTTCCTTCTGTACCCACTGCTGCCTGCCTGCAAATATTGTTTTAGTGCAAAAACTCATATGCTGCCACAGCCATAAGCAATGAGATGTGATTGGATCATGCAAACATTGCCCTGAGATAGATATTTCTCTAAGGATAAAGTCTTCCAGGAATCTAATACCAACTATGGAATAGCGGTAGAATATAATTTTTGGTATATATAATTCTCAGTATTTAAATATTTGTCCCAATAGGTTTTGTAAGATGGAGAGTGAGAATGTATGCACTTTTTCTTCCTCTACATTCAGATCAATAAATATTGATAAAATATTTCAATTAAATGTTGATATGAAAATGTCTGGATTGTTTCCATTGCAGAGCTGAATAAGCTGTCAGACCAAAAGCTAGATTTTGGGCTTTGAATAAAAAAATTGGCTACTTTTCAAAAACTGGAATGAGACAGAACAGATACTAGAACAGTAGGACTCTACAAGGACAGCCTGACCTGCTTCAAAGCAGAACTCTTAGTTGGGAAAACTGCCCACTATGCCTTGGTCTTGGCTTAGTTCATTCCAACCAATCTCTTATTCTTGAAACCCATAGTCTACCCTTTCATAATCTAGCATGGGAAAAAACATAAAGGAATGGTTATAGCGCTGCTTCTTATCAGGTTATGATGACATTTTCAGAGATGTTAGAATATTTTACATAGATAAATCATGCTCAAATGTCACAGAAACTGTTGCAGAGCCTTACTGAACGACAGTAAAGCTACGTGCCTTTAATATTTTTAAATGACTATAACTTTATTTTGAAAAACAATGAAATTTGCAGAACAAACAGAACTATCTGTGATGAATTATTGGAAGACAGTCCTAGAAGATTTTGTCCAGAGCGCTGCTGATTGACAAGGGTAAAGAGCATGAAAAAAGATATAGTCCTTAGGTTAGTAAACAAGATGATTATGAAACTTACAACTTCTGAGGGGTAGCTTGAATAAACTTTCTAAAGTTCTTTCAATTCTATTTCTCCCAAAACATTAATGGCACAAACCAATGGTGGCAAGAGTCACTTGTATTTTGCCACTGATTTTTATAGTTTTATCCTTGACTTACAACCATTCATTTAGTGACCATTCAGAGTTACAAATGGCACTGCAAAAGTGACTTATGATCAATCCTTGCACTTACAACTCTTGTTCCTGTAGTCACATGTTCAAATTTGGGCCTTCAGCAACAGATACAGGAGTCACATGATCACCATTTGCAATTGATTCTGAACAAATTAGCATTATCCATAATTTTGTTGAAATGATTATTTTGATTAAAATATTAAAATGATTGCATTTTATAAAGATTATTACTTCATTTGCATTATTGCATCTTATTAGATCATATATATCTTTTACTTAATTTTTTTTTATACAGCTGATGTAAAAATGGATGAATACAAATGTTTCACTAACTTTTTGATTCTGGATAGCAAACATTTTGACCATTTCATCCCCTAGCTGATAAATATACATAAGAAGAACATAAAATGTGCATGATACAAAAGAATACAATTACTATTAAATATTATTTATGTACACATAGAAGGTGAGATGCTTTGAAAATAAGGGCATCAGTTTGTTCAATGAGAACAATTGAGTGGTGTGTGCTTCTACCATCCCATTTCCCCCAGTAGTCAACCAGATGGTTAGGAGAAGGCCATACATGAACAGAAAGCAATAACCATACAGGTACTTTTCAACTTATAACCACAATTGGGGCCAAAATTTTGATTGCTAAACAATGCAGTCATTAAATGAATCATCACATGACTAGATTGATTTTACAGCCATTTTAGTGTGCTGTTTAAGGAAATTATAAGATTAAGCGAATCCAACTTCCCCAATTTATTTTGCTTGTCAGAAGCCGGCTGGGAAGATCACAAATAACTGTACCAGCAATTGGACTAAGTATATTTAGAAAACAAATATTGAAGAAGCATGAGGCAATGGCATTTCTCTTCTTGTAGCTGAACACACCCTTACCGTTTCTGGCTGTTCTTTAAGTAGAGGAAGAGGCTTTATAGCCAAGCTGTAATAACATAGCTTCAGATGCATTCCGTTTTGCTATTTTCTTCTTGGGTCCTGTTCCAATTGTAATTTCATGTCCCACTTTAACCTAGTAAAATGAATAAAAATTACATTGCATCACTGGTTTTTAAGACAACATAATAATACTCTAGTCATTCAGCTTCTGTTGCTGAACTACAAGGCAACTTATACCTGAGGAATTTTTTGTTCAGGTCTTGTTTCTCACATTGTACATTAGGCAATTGCCAGGATATATTATTGATTAGGTTCCAGACAGACTGCAAAGACCAAAGTTCTCATTAAAATGTAGCTCCAGAGTGACTTTAAGCTAGTCACTTTGTCTTAGCCTAATCTAATTATGGTTGCAAGGAATATTTTCCATATATCCGTGATGGCGAACCTATGGCACGTGTGCCACAGGTGGCACGTGGAGCCATATCTGAGGGCACATGAGGCGTTGCCCTATGTTAGCTCCAGCGTGCATGTGTGCGCTGGCCAGCTGATTTTCGGCCTTCCGGAGGGTGGGGGGAGGCCATTTTCGCCCTCCCCAGGCTTCAGGAAAGCCTCCGGAGCCTGTGGATGGTGAAAAACGGACGCAACGGGCCTACCGGAAATTCAGAAATGAACTTCCGGTAGGCCTGTTGGGCCATTTTTCGCCCTCCCCAGGCTTCAGGAAAGCCTGAAGCCTGGGGAGGGCGAAAAATGGCCCAACGGGCCTACCGGAAGTCCGGAGGCTTCAGTGAGGCCTGCGCGCATGCGCAGGGTGGGCAGCAGTGTGTGTGCGCACATGCGTGGGGGGAGGGTGTTGCATTATGGATGTGGGCATGCACGCACGCCCTTTTGGCACCCGAGCAAAAAAAGGTTCGCCATCACTGCCATATATGATGCCTACATTCTTAGAGAAAAGAGTTAACATAACAATAACAATGATAATAATATAGTTTTAATCATGGTTCAAATAATAAATTATGTTCAGCCTCAAATCAGAAGACAACACATTATATAGCCAGGTATGAAAGCAACTCTTGATATTTGTACAGGTGGCAATTGGTTCCCAGATTGCCATTACTAAGCTATGCAATCATAAAGCATATCATGTGACCTCATCACTTGGTGATGGTAAGTCCCAGTTGCTGTCGTAATTCCAGGACTGTGCAGATCATTAAGCAGGAAGAGATGGGAGTCTCAAGCAAGGAATGTCAAGGATTTGTAGGTGCTGGGGAAATGGGGAGTGCTAAGGCCAGGCACTATAGAGTGTGGGGGAATGCTGCAGGCAGGTGCTAGGAAGCATAGGCGAGCCAGCAAATGCCATGAGTAGGTGCTAGGGAGCGCAGGCAGGTTGGCGGGGACCATGGATCAGCTCTAGAGAGTGCAGGCAGGTGTGTGATTGTGGGTGGGCACACACTAGAGTGCAGGTGAGCAGGGATGCACTATACAAGGTGGATTGGAGAGGGAGCACTACAAATTATGCAATCTCTGTTATGGAGTTACTTGGGAGAAAAAGTGGTGGAAGTGACTTACAGAAATGCCTTGCAACCTTTCCCCTTTGACTTTGCTTGTGGGAAGCTGGCAGGGAAGGTTCCAAATGGCAATCCCATGATCACTGCATTGTGATCATGTGACTGTGGGGACACTGCAATGGCCACAATTTCACAGACTGGTTCTAAGTCTCCCTAGTTCAGCACCATCACACTTTTGAACAGTGGTCGTAAGTTGAAGATTACCTGCAAGTGCCCAGAAACCAACTATGTACTTGAAGGTGGATTTCTTATTTTCTATTCAGCCTATGTGGTACATCAATGAAATTTTAGAGGTAAAAAGTAAAAAAAAAATACCTGATGTTTAAATTCTTGTATTTAACTTATGTCTAAATTCTTTCAACCGAATATAACTTGCAGATTTATTATGAGGATTGAATTGAGATAAACACATGGAGGCAACACAATAATAATTATAATCATTGTGATTTTGAATTAATTTTAATTAGATATCTATTCTCAAAAGTATACAAAACTGGTTAAAGCACCAGGCTAGAAGCACAGAGACTATGGTGACTCTGGGTCAGTCAGTCTCTCTCAGCCCACTTCCCCTCACCTCACAGGGTTATTGTTATCGGGAAAATAGGAGGAGGTAGTATTGTGTGTTTTTTTCATACTGAGTTATTTGTAAAAATAATAAAGGAAGGATATAAATTAACAAATAAAATATAATCTGTAAGAAAATGAGAAACTTTTTATATGACTGGTTTTTTTAAAAAAATGCAATTACTTTTATGTTTATTAATTGGATAATATCCAAATTCAGTCATGCTTAGAGTAGATAGACAAAAAAAGAGTTCTGAATTACTTATTATTGACAATTACAAGTTTAATGTAGATATTGACTAAGTCTGTCAGTTTTATGGAAAATACAGTATTTTCTTGCAATATATGAAATACAGTAACAAAAAAGTAAAATGTAAAAAATGTAAAAAATGTAAAAAGTTAAAATGAATCTTTTTTTTAAAAAAAAAATAATCCTAATCAGATCAAGGTTGGCTCAGTCATTCATCCTTCCGAGGTCGGTAAAATGAGGACTCAGATTGTTGAGGGCAATATGCTGACATTATAAATCACACAAGAGAGTGCTGTAAAGCACTATAGAACAGTATATAAGTCTAAATGTTAAGTGCTATTGCTTAAAAAAATTAAATCTCTTAAAATTAAATTATAACCAAATGAACAGAATTATGAGCTGCCAAAGAATAATCCCCCCTGAATTCAGTAGGTCATACTTGCTAACAGACATGTTTATGATTGCACTGTAAATAAAATAACATTTAAAATAAATAGTGAAGTGAAAATTCAGTGCCTGATGCATGGACTGCTATTTCTCAGACTCGTAGAGCTGATTTAAGTATTATTATAACCTCTATCGAGGATTAAAGGTCTGACTACAAAGAAAGAGTTTTCTGAAATTAACTTTGGGAACAAAACTTCAACTAATGTCATCAGAGGTTTTCTTCTGTTTATCTAACAGTCAGCATAAGTAATTGGATCCATTTCATCACATCTAAGCTTGTTCTTTGTGTGACAGATAAAAATGAACATATTATCTCCAGATATTTTACTTCCACATTCAATTAAAACAAATGAAAGCAAGGTTTAAGTACTTTATACAAAAGTCATTTTGCTTTGATAAGTTTTTGAAGGCAGTAATAAATCTACCAAGACTTTGTTTCTGTCAGATATCACATGATTTTAGTGTGAATATTTTGAAAACAGTCTTATATGTCTCAAGCCATAAAGTTTATTTATAACTACTAAAAGCAATCAAACTAGAAACAATAGTGTCCAACAACATTAAATCATGTTAATTCTTCTTGACTTTCATGGGAGCAATTAAAACCCATGCTTAATTCCCTGACTGAAATCAACAGGACGTGAAAGTATTCAACACTGATTGGATTATATCCCTAGGCCCAACAAGAGATTTGTTTAATACTTGCAACAGCTAGCTATGTTAACTTGTTTTTCTTTAAATAATTACAAGACTAGGACTCTTACTGGGAAATGAAGTCTATCTCTTCAACCCCCTTACTGTGATCAAAATGGGAACCTTCCCTTTACACAACAGGCTCTAGAATTCTTTCTGTAGATTTTGTTTTTTTGCTGCGTGCCACACAGAATCGCTTTTAGTGAGATGGGCAGCTATATAAATTTGATTATAATTTGATTATTATAAATAATCAAATAATTATAAATCAATAAATTTAGAATATGATTCGTGTTATATAAATCAGATAAAATTATTCAAGCTGTACAAAAAGTTTATGTTGTATGTTACTAAGCACTGTCTAATGGTAAAACTTTAATTTTAGCCTACCTATTAAAACCTGCAAATCTCACTTCTAAAATAATTATATATCTGGCTATTTATACAGATTAACATTTTAACCATTTTTAAGGTTTGTCTGGGGGGGAAAAACCCCAAGAACAGTGTTGAACCATCGAATAAACGAAGCCCATGTAGGAAATGTTAAAAATAACAAAACAAGTAAGTCAAATACAACTAAACAAACAAATTAAATGTTTGGAACATGAATATAAACATCGAGATGTTTTCAAAGTTGATTAATTATATGTGTCTGAGAAGAAACTGTTGACTTAGGGGTCAAGCTGGAGCTTTTGAAGCTTTCTCTGTGAATCCCCAGAGTTAACTTCAAAATTCGTACTGTGGGGCTTCCTTTTCCCATTAGAGAAGTGTATACATAAAAGTGTACATACTTAATATTACAGGAATTTCATTATTAGGAAAAAGAAGGCAAACAAAGGAAAAGAATGTGCTATTAAATCTCAATGAGCAGAGTATTTGCAGTGGAGAAAATTAAGATCTTCCTGTTATTTGAAATGAAAAACAATAGATAGGTTTTCTGCATGATCTGTCCTAACATGATCTTACAGGTTTTCCAAGGGTCTACTCATCACCACCATAACTGAGCCCATCCACCTTGCTACTATCATTCTCTTGCTCTTTTTCCTTCTACCTTTCTAAGTATTAAAAGCCTTTTCCAGAGAGCGGGGTCTTTGCATAATGTGTTGGAAGTAGGATAATTTGACCCTGATCATTTGTGCCTCAAATAAGAATTCTGGATTGATTTTTTGGATGATCCTTTTTTTTTTCTTGGCTATCTGTTCAATTTTATTTCATACACACACGCATAACACAAACACGTACATACGTATATGTTTGGGGGGAAAACAGGGGCAATTTTTAGATTTTTATATCCATATTTCTCAGTGAGCCTCTGTGATCTGCTATCTTAGGAATTCTTCTAAAACATGCTATACTGATGAATACACTGAGCGAGACAGGAAGCTAAGAATCTTTTTTAAATGGACTAGAAAAAGACAATTGTCTGCTGTAAGCCGCCCAGAGTCCCTCGGAAGTTGGGCTGCATAGAAATCTATCTATCTATCTATAAATAAATAAATAAATAAATAAATAAATAAATAAATAAATTAAAATGCAAACAGCATTCAACAAGATGTAAAGCTAAAATGTTACGAGATGAAGTGATTAAATTGAAGTGAAAGGGAAGTACCCACTATCACAGTTTAGCAGTCACCACGACTGACTTAGCTATACATCAAAACATAACATAGTTTTAGAATAGCAAAACCCTAGAGTTCCTACTATGATAAGTCAAGGAGAAAAGTTTCTGATCTGAAAAGAGAAACTGCATAAGCCCATTCTGGGGGGGGGGGGGGAAACCTCTATACAAATGCAATACACATCAAACTAATATTTCTCAATAATTTCTGTGTCAACTTTCTTAACTCACAGGAACTTTTCTGCCTGACATCAAGATAAGTAAATTTCTTGACTCTAAATCCTCCTCCATTATTTATATACAATATGTTTTAAACGGTACAAACAATTTAACAGCAAATCTACCATCCTGATTTATATCATCTGGCTGCTTCATACCTTACAACAATACTGTATGATAGGTAAATTTTACTAGATTATTTTTGCAGGCAAAAAGGAGAAGGGTCAGAGTGACCCTAATATTACACAACTAGATAGAATCAAGAGTTAGGGCTGACACACATCACTCTTCCTCTAAACAATCTATATAAAGGATCCCTCATGATAAATTAAAAGTAAAAAAATGATTAGTCATATAGCTAGTTATCAATACTGATAGTACAGAATTGTATGCTAGGTATAATATGCAAGAGAAAGTAGAACACATATTTGTAAAATAGTAGAGAAGAATCTACAGGTGACTCAAAATAAATAAAGTAAGACTAGAGCACTAATATAGAAATCAGATTTCAGCAGTGATTTGTATAGCGGTATAACAGATAAGATAAAGTTGTTGGATTTAAGCAACTCAGTTATCCAAAATGTTCATTTGGGTATATGTTACATTATTAAATAATGAACCACTATAAAATAAAAACTAACACACAAAAACCAAATAGAAAGCAAATAATTTAAGTAAAATGGATTATTTTAGCAGAGTACATTAATTAGAAAGTGATTTTTTAGATGATGAATATACATTACATTCCCATCAAATTTATGGACAATCTATCCATTAATTCCAGTGAAAGTAAATACAGTAAGCTTTAATTGACGTCCCTTGGATTGATTTTTTGTTGTTGTTCAGGTATAGTTTGTAAAGTGAATAATTATAATGAAAGAAATTAATTCTGAAAGAAGTTGCTTCGTATTGTGTTGCTGTTTATGACTTAACAAGATGTAAGGAAGTGTCACTTATGGTTAAAGAGTTTTAACTGCTTCCCTCCACTATTATTTTCTTCCTGACTCCTAAACAGACTTCAATAAAATAAAATAAGAGGGAATTTGTACAAAACCGATTACTTAGCTGAGAGGCTAAGAGTGGCTTTTATGATGAAGAACCAGTGATAATGTTTCACAAATTATACAGAGAATGGCATGTGGCTGACTTACACACCTGAGTTTGATCAGATTTAATGCAGATAAAACTAAATTTACTCCTTTCCCCCATTTTCAAAAGGAATTTCAGATGAATACACAAATTAGGGCCAGCCCCGCAAAACCGAAGCTCATGAATTACAGAAGTGGCAATAAATCTACTGCCACCAAAAATAAACACTCCATTTAGGAAACTTGAGCTCACAGGAATTTAGGAGGTTTAGAAAGAAGTTACATTAAAGCACAGGAAAGCACACCAATATTCAGTAAAAGGGAAAAAAAATCCCACATCTTTGATAGATAAGCAGGTTACAATTCAATGTGTACTTATAGACGTAATAACTATAAGGCAACTATGAAACTCCAATTGAATTTTTCAGATTTGAAGAGTTGTAACAAACAGCTTCTTGTAATAATTTTTTAAAGGATAATACCATTTACAAATGTTGGCATCGCCAGTTTTTTTAAAAAATCAAAAATAAAATATCTCTACCTAATCTCAAATAAGGCAGTTGCCTATATATGAGAGACTAGGAACACAAACACATAGCAAGATGGAATTGCTACATGTCCAGTAAGAGCAGAGAATTGTTCAATGGTGGGCAAGTTTGTGAGACCTGTTTCAATCATCAGTAGTAGTCTTTAGATCAATACTCAGCCTCTCATCCAATGGGGACATAGATAAGCATTAGCTGTTGCTTAGAACTAGGGACACAATAGTAAGAATGGTGTCACAGAATGCTTTAATGTTTCATATATTGATAGTTATCTGTTTGGTATAGTTTATTTATTTACACAGTAAGATTATATCCAGAATATAATTTGGGAAGGAAGGAAGGAAGGAAGGAAGGAAGGAAGGAAGGAAGGAAGGAAGGAAGGAAGGAAGGAAGGAAGGAAGGAAGGAAGGAAAAATTACACAATAGGTTGAAGGAAGGAAGGAAGGAAGGAAGGAAGGAAGGAAGGAAGGAAAAGGAAGGAAGGAAAGGCTGTAGGAGAAACACTTCAAAGAGAAAGCAATAGGTAGGAGAAGCGTTATGGGCCTGTGCTTTGCAGTTGTTTAGAAGTGATCTGGGTTCTCAGGCTGCTACTGAAAACTGAACATCTATTTCCTCAGTTAATTTTGGAGTGGGAGGAATTAGATTGGTGGAAGTGTGATGCACAAATGATAAAATATGTGTTTGTTTTTGAATATTGCTCAGCTTTGACTATAAACATTATTAGCCCATAAGGTCTAACTGGATGCAGCCAGACTCCTTTGTCTCTGTATCAGAGATCTTTAAAGAAAAGACAAAAGTAAAAACAGAACAAACAAAGCTACTCATCATATGGGAGTCATTATGTGAGAACTATTGCCCTTTCATAAAAACATTCTGGTGGCCCAGACTCTCAAGAAAAGCAATGATTAGCTAATCTCAATTTATATTAAGAACATGATATAACATATGGTAATATTTTGAAATGAGTATCTTTCTATCTCATACCTTTTCTTAATATGAATGAGATAATGCAAAACTTAAAATGTATTTTTTAAATATTTAATTCATATCATATATGCATTAGATACGGGTAGTCCTCACTTACTGACCACCTGTTCAACAACTGTCTAAAGTTGCAAAGGCACTGAACAAATGGAACATATGATCAGTTCTCAAAGTTCTGGTTGTTGCAGCACCCCCTTAAGTGACATGATTATGATTCAAGCACTTGGCAACCAATTCCTATTTACAACAGTTGCAGCATCCCACAGTCATGTGGCCACCATTTATTACCTTCCCTGTCAGCTTTTCACAAGCAAAGTCAAAGGCAGCAAAGATAAGACCGACCAAGCCTACCTGTGCACCACACTAACCTGTGTCCTCCTTCCTTCAGTCTTCCTGTACTAGCACCAACTTGCGTCTTCCTTCCCTCAACCTCCCTGTGCACATATGGATTATGCCCTCCTACCTTCAGTATCCCTCTGCTTGCACTGCCCCATGCCCTCCTTTTCTTGGTCTCCCTGCACTTATCACAATGTGGTACTCCTTTACCCCAATTTGTGCGTGCCTGTGCCAGGCTTGTTAGGGCCTCCCCCGTCCCCCTGCAGCACTCCTGCACTCCTTACCTATGACTCTCACTATTTCCCACTGAACGACCAACACATCTTACAATTGGCACATGTTACAATTGCTGCCATAAACTGCAGTCCACCTGCATAATCATTGCTATTCTTTGCAATTAAATTGCTTTTTTCCTGTCCAGATTAAAGTTGCAGTGCAGCTCTGGAAAAGTGGGAATATGGGAATTAAATGCTTAGCCTATTACTTGCCACAACCTTTCCCCAGAAATGTTATTTCCTTGTATCGAAATGGTTGCTAGGAGTTAAAAATGACTTTTTGGTCAATGAACGTGATATATACAGTATTTCCAGATTAAGTGGAAGATCCAAGTTCTAAGTCATATGTACAAAGTTTCTTACTTTTAACATTGTTCTTCAACATTTTTAAAAATGAACTTTTGGCTTTTAAATTACAGGAAGAAGAGAAAGTTTTCGAAGTTCTTGCAGGACTATTATTGCAACATATTTCTTTGATAATTTTTTGCTGTTTCCTTCACCTTAAGCTGAGAAATCTCCAACTGATACTTGAGTAACAAAACTCTTCATATACAGTATGGGGACTATTTTTCTTTATTATCTATTTGCCAAGAAAAAAATAAATAAAATGGTTATAGAACTGAACTCCTAATATATAAAACTGCATTTACTGAAAATAAATGAATAATCCATTGTGCTAAACAGGTTTCATAGTGTATTTTCTTTTTCAGATAACAAATTATTATAATTTTTATCATATTTAGTCAGACATATATTCCTATGATTCAGATTCAGAGAGCTAGTGAAGTGTGGTATCTAAGAGAAACAGCATCAAACAGAAAATTCCCATGATTGAACTTCATTTCTACCACGAACTAAGTGTGAAGCAACTAGTGTCTTTCGGCCTTAATTTGCACTATGGAGAATAATAATACTGATTTAATGTATAGAGTTTAATAAGGATTGTAAATAACATTATATATTATCTAAAAGTACAAAACAATCCTGAATAATATGCCTGTGTGGAATTTTATTTTCTTATCATAAATATAAAAGTCAACCAATACTACATAGACATCTGCAGAAGGAAGCAGATAGATAGCATTTTGTGTTAAGCCCCTATGTAAATAATAAATTTTACAACTGGTAATAATCATTAAAAAGCTTTTAAAATGTATTAAAAAATTGCATGATTATTGCTAGTGCTATAAACAGCATAAGCTTCTAAGACAGATCAATATGACCATTGTGATACACCTCTTCTTTGCATTATAATCACATTGCTATTTCCAAATATTTTTTCCTGTGTAAAATATGGGAAACATGTTGAACATCTAATGCTAAAGAAACACACCAAACATACACATATATGTACAGATATACTTCTACACAATATCAATGTACTTATCACATATTTACCTCTTGAAAAATATTATGCAGTATGATCCTTTTCTCCACTGCAACCTATCAGTTTAACAATCCTTCATTACCAAAATAAATAAATAAATAAATAAATTTGCTTAACAAGTAAGGTCCACATCTTAGCACCAGAAATGCCCATACCTTCATCACTGCCACAATAAATGCTTCAGCAGCTCTTTATTTTATCTGTGCAGTGGTCATTACATAGCAAGGGTTTTCTTAAATGCACGGATGCTGACCTGATCCCCTCTAGATGTGATACACTTCAGTCCATATGAAATTCCAGTCAACACAACTGAATTGTGACAGGCTAGGAAAACTGTCTTTACAATGCTGAACAGCAACAGCAGACAACAATAGAATTTAATTGGAAAAACTATGACGGAAAACCAGACAATTTACTAAGGAGTTCTACGACATTTCTTTTTAAAAAGGTAAATAAAACTCAAGTCTATTTTATAAAACAGAGTGAATGGGATTAGGTGACCGCATAATCCCTTTGGACTTAATATTTAGGACAAGATTTTGCCCTCAGGCTGTGTTGTTGACATCACTGGGCAGAACTTGGCTTCAAGTGACACTACACACCCTACCCATTCATCAAATATTGTGCAAGTCCAAGAAGCTGTTTACATGAAACTTCAAATATTTTAACTGTTCGCTAACTTATGTAACAGTGATATATAATATTTTCTGTAGGTCTTGTAACCTAAAAAAAATGCAAGCCACTTTGTAAATATCATGTAAAGAATGATATTTAAAAATTTGTATCTGTGCTTAATAGGAAATAATACTGAAAGTTCTTAAATTAAAATCCTATTAACAACAGCAAATCTTATGGCAAATTACAAGATAACATGTCATTGTATGTAATAAAATCTACCTTCCAAATATAACATCTGGGTCAAAACTGAATCCTAGCAGCAAGTGAAATAGGTTCTGCACTCTGTAAAGTTTTTACTTAAGAAGAGAATGCTTCAGGTTAGCGGGTAAATGTCTTCAGAGGAAGCTGCTGCAAAGTGAAGGCTATGCCTTAAGGTAATTATCTCATGTTATACACTGGACTATTATTTCATCTTGTGTTCTTACTGATCTATCCCAGCTATAAGATTAACTGTAATTCTGAAGAAAACATTCTGTGAAAATTTGCCACAGTCACTACTTCCAGAAAATACTGCCTGCAAAATTTTCCTGTAGTCATGTTGTTATGACTGTGATCTGGATAAAGATCTTTTTCAAAAAGTCGGAAGGATAAAAGAGAGGAATGAGCTAGGAAGAGGTAAGTAAGGAACCAATTTTCATTTAGTGGCTGGAGATCAAACCAAACTTTATCCGGCTCTACCATCCCTTTGAATCTCTACCAGGCTACTGTCCTGAATATATGTCTTAGCATGACAGAGGACCTTTTTTGGTAATTCATGGCTGAAGGCCAAAGGAAAGAATGTCAGCAACTGTCAGGACCAAACAAGAAACTGAAAGCTGAACTACCTATGCTAGGGAAGACAATGGCTATTTATTTGCTACATTTAACTGTTTCTTTTCTTGCCTTTCCCACTTTAGTGTTATTTTTGCTTCATGTTCTACTTTGACAAGAACTTATATATATTTATACAAAGGACCACATATTGAGTAGACAGAAAATTAGATACACTTAATATTCACTAAAATCAGCAGGATACAAGTAAATTATGACCTAACTTTTCCACTGATATCAGCGGGAACTGGGTGCCAATAAACTGACTTAAATACAATCTCTATGATTTATGTCTTGAATCAACATTTTCCTCTTGACAAAGGATAGAGACCAACACTAATGGAATAAATGTTGATGTGAGAGATAAGAAGGTTGGTGGTAAGTCACTTGAAAGATTACTTCAGAAATGGCAACTCAGTCCAGGTGCTGAGAGATCTGGAAAAAAAAGTTCTACTAAGAGGCTCTGCCTTAACTAATTATGAGTGAGGCTGGGAGATTCCTATTACACTTTGCAAGATTTTTTATTTACCCCAGACTAACATGAAAACCCTTACTGAAATCCAGCTTATTCTTTGAAATCCATATTTCCTTGAAACCTACTTAATTTCTGCTATTAAATCAGGCTTGGCAGTCCTTTATCAATTAAGCTATGAGATAAAAATGAAGAACAATTACTACTCCTTCTCCTTCTCTATCATCATCATCATCATTAGAAGGAACCTTGGAGGTCTTCTAGTCCAGCCTCCTACTCAAGCAAGAAACCCTAAACCATTTCAGACAAATGGATGTCCAGTATCCTCTTAAAAGCCTCCAGTGATGGAGCACCCATAACGTCTGAAGGCATGCTGTTCCACTGGTTGATTGTTCTCACAGGAAGGACACAGTCACTTGCCAGTGAAAAAACATATCTCAAAACGTGTAGGCATGTTGTGGTTCAGTGCAATTTCAAATACTGTACTGACTTCTGATTTATTTGCATCTTTTTCCTTTTTCTATTTCATTTCTTGTCTGATCCATTCTGATCAAACATGAGAAGTTATTCTTCAACCATCTTTCTTCTAAGAGCATAATTAATTATCTAGTGTTTTTCTTCAAACTACGCAAAAGAATGCAATTTTATATTTGTTTATATTCTTTTAAAATTTTTGATTGTTAATGTATCTATATAGTACAGCCATTTTTAAAGATTTCAGGTTTGGTATCAAGATAACAGTTGATCAAATAAGTGTGCCTTCTCTCGGGCAGGGAGTCAAACAGAATATCTTCCTAATATTACTTCCTTCCCCAGGGATAAAGGAATGTCTCTGGTCTTTTTTGTTCTTGTAATAGCAATAGCACTTAGACTTATATACTGCTTCCAGTATTTCCTTCAAGGACATCTCCATGGGGTTCTCTACAATAGGGTCTTCTGCAGTGTTAGTTCTGCTACTTCTCAGTTATATTCCTGATCTTCAAGGTTAATGAGGACCTCCTTTGAGGTGTTAGGAGCTAGGATCCAAGTAGTAATTAACACTGAGTGGAGAATGTTCCCATCACCTCTGAAGTAAATGGTGGTACATTTCAGACTCAAGAATCCTTCATATAACCAAATTATCTTGCAAAAATGTAGACATATCTATATTCCCCCCCCCCCCCGTTTTTGGAGAGGTGGTAGAAAAAGTGGTGGTACTACAACTGCAAAGGATCAGCATGGAAACTGCACTGCTTATGTTTGTGAACAACCTCTGGAAAGACTGGAATTGAATGAGTATAATCTTTCTAGTCCTCCTTGATATCTTAGTGGTTTTTGATACCATTGAACATTGTATTTATGTGAACAGTTTCTGAGAGATTGGATAAAGGAATACTGTTTTGCCGTGGTTATTCTCTTTTCTACAGAGTGGGTTCCAGATAATAATGCTGGAAGAAGAGAGATCTATCAAGAATTCTCTACTTTGTGCACTCCTGTGTCCATCTATATGAAACCACTGGAGAAATCATCTGCCACCACTGGAAAATGGCCAGGGAAGTGACCTGCAGTTGGGCCTGTGAAGCGATGTTGGCTTTTTGATGGAGGATATGGTTCCTCCTGCCTTGAAAGAGGCAATGCAATGGCCCCTCCTCCAGAGGCTATCCTTGGACTCCATATTTTTTGCTAGCTATTGAACAGTCTCCAACCATCCAAGTTGGGGAAAGCTATTGAAAAGGTGATTGGTCTGCAGCTGGTGAGAACCTTGGTGGAAACGGATTATCTAGACCAGTGATGGTGAACCTTTTTTGGTTTGCATGCCAAAAGGGTGTGTGTGCGCGCGCTAGCACGCACGCACGTGCCCACACCCATTCCCTCCCCCCATGCATGCACACAACCTCCCCGCGCTGCCCCCTGTGCATGTGCACAAACCCCCGCCCCCCGCGCATGCGCAAAGGCCTCACTGAAGCCTGGGATGGTGAAAAATGGCCCAATGGGCAAACCGGAAGTTCGGAAAAACAGACTTCCGGTTTGCCCGTTGGGCCATTTTTCGCACTCCGGGGCTTCAGGAAGCTTCCCTGAAGCCTCCGGAGGGCAAAACGGCCTTCCCCAAGGCTGAAAATCAGCTGGCCAGCGCGTGCATATGTGCTGGAGCTGACATAGGGTAACGCCTCACGTGCCTTCTGATATGGCTCCGTGTGCCACCTGTGGCACGCGTGCCATAGGTTCGCCATCACTGATCTAGACCAATTTCAGTTGGTTTTCAGGCTGGGATTTTCTGTGACAGCTTGGTCATACTTGTAGATGACCTGTGATAGAACCATGATGATGGTGGTACAACCATCCTTCTGCTGCTTGAACTCTTGGCAGCTTTTGATACCTTTGACTAAGGTATCTTTCTGAGCCTGCTCCGCAGGTTGGGAGTTGAGGGCACCATTTGGGGTAGTTTTTAGTCCTTTTCTGGAGCTGTTCCAGACAGTGCTGGTTGGGGAGAGAGAGATTGCTTCCTAGGCCTGTTCTTTGTGAAGTCCTTCAGAGTTCTATTCCCTCCCGCCTCCTTTTTAACACATACATGAAAATTCTGGATTAGATCATCTACCAGTTTGGGGGTTGGTATCATCATTACATGATAATACCTAATTATATCATCCAAACCTGTGCCATCCAAGTGAGGCTGTCAAGGTTTGTCATAGTGTCTGGAGGCTGTGCAAGTTTGGAAGAAACCTTTTAATCTTCCTAATTTGGGTGTTTGGGCACCTAGGTTTCACAATATTCTATATCTAATCTTATATGGAGTGGCACATCCCCCTTCAAGAGTGATGCATGTTTTGGGATATTCCTGGACTCACAGTTCCTGCCTGATGAAAGCCTTTGCACAACTTCGACCGGTGTGCCAGCTAGCCAAACTCTGGGAGCCCTTCAGAAAGTCACTCATGGCCTGGTCACCTTATGGCTTGACTGCAGCAATATGCTTTACCCAGGGCTGCCATTGAAGACTACCCAAAAGCTTCCACCGGTCCAGAATGCAGTGGTATGGGCATGATGGGTGTGCCTCAGTATGCCCATGTAACACTTTTGTTTTGTGAGCTGCACTAATTGCCAGTTTGCTTCCAGGTATGAATCAAGGTGCTGGTCAATACCTATAAAGGCATAGGGCCAGGTTACTGGAGGGACCACTTCTTTCCCATAGTATCTGCTCACCCAATTCAATCTTGACGGATTCATGCAAAATTCAATTACACAGTGCCATCTATCAGTAGCCTGGAAATGTGCCTTCTCTGTAAAAGCACCTGTCTTCTGGAATGAAGTTCCCAAAGATCTGAACTGCCCCTACCCTAATGGTGTTTTCAAGGGCTCTGAAGACTCTATTAGATTGTGTGGGTTGCTTTCCTTTATCCTGTCTACTTTTGTCATCCATGCCATCTTTACTCTCCATATTCCTTGGACTTATTTTAAAAGCAATCTGTAAAATTTACTGTCAGCATTATAATAAAGGGAGTTGAAAATTGTTTTTCTGTTCAAAGACTGATTCTTTTTTTTTTTATGATTCCTAAAGTGCCCTAAATTAAAAAATGTTCTTGCATTTAAGCATACACAGAGTTATAGTCACAAATCAAACAGAATTTTCTTTGGATACAAACTTATTTCTGATTCTATGCAGGTGCACTAGTTCTTGAAATCCAAACACAGAATAGCTAAATGAAAGATTGCCATTTATTATTATAAAAATAGCTGAATTTGCTACTTGTCAGAATCATGTATAAAGTGATTGGGTTTACTAATGTATACTTAAACCATTAATCTATGTTTGTTGATATTGCTTTAAATGTATTGTAAGCTTGTTAACTGCTATATAAGGAGAACAGGCTAGATTGAGTCAGACTGACCGACTGCTTGACTCACTGACTGATCGACTGATAGACTGACTGACTGCCTGACTTCCTGTTTAACTAAAGAGAGTTCGTTTCTGCTCATGTTCCTGATAGAACTACAGAACAAAGTACAGACGCTCAAGGATTCTTCTATTATATTTTAGTAGAAGAGTTATCTGCTAAAGATTAATAGCTAAGTGCTAAATTCTTATCTTCGTGTTAATATTTTTTATTTTGGACATTGTTAGTTTAAGCAAGTAAATTATTTTTGAAGACTTTGAAGATCTCTGTTTTGACTCTAAGATATCAAACTGCAACCCCACATTCTGCTGTGTATACTCGTTTCCTTAACAACACATTGTCCACTTGTAACTGAGATAGAAAACATGTATTTACTCTCAATATGGCCCCTAATATACAGTGGAATCTCAAGTCCCACCCATTTAGAAATGTCCTCAATTTTGGAGCTGTTCAGGGTAGGAATAATGATTATTATTACTACAAGCAATGGTTTGCAAACCCACATTAAATCATGATCTCATATCCCAGATACTGACCAGCATGCATATGCAAAATAATGTCTTCATAAAATTTAAGCAACAGAAATCCAATTGTTGATCTATGTGAGAACACCAGTACACCAACATTATATTTTACTAAATAATCAAATGTAAGTAGAACATAAGTTCTAAGTTAGTGAGCAACTAAATTCCTTACACTCAAATTGTTATATTATAAAAATAGACAGTAAAAGTCAAGCCAAGAGTAAACAGGGACACAACTCTTCTGCATTATTTATTGGCATTGGCATTGAACAGTAAGTCTTTGACACCCTTTCACATCAGCTTCCTAGCCATTGTCAAAAATAAAGGAAAGGGGATGGATGGATGATTGGTGGTACTGAGAGATCCCTGACTTACGTGTGATCTCATCACAAAACTAAAACTCTTGGCGATGTATTCCCTTCTCAGGCTTCACTTTGGCTGCTTGGCAGGGGTAAGCTGGCAACTATACAGCAGTTCTTTCATGAATGCAAGTTTGTGTTCCCATACACTCCCTGTTTTCATCACCGCTGTTTGCATTGTGATTTTACCAAACAGTCCCAATAAATATTCAAACTCATAAAGTTCCACCATACAGTACTTGGAAAAACTGTGTGTCCAACATTAAGCAAAGGGAAAACACACAGTTTGCTCAGTAAGAAGTTTGTGTCTAATGTGTCACACATTCTACAACACAAGCAAGGTGGTATAATTTAAAAGATCTACTACCTCCAGTTGCTCCATTACTTGATTCATGATTGTTCTAATCAGCTGCAAAACAAGCTACTATCAGGGCAGCATTCTTTATAATAATTTGATCTGTGGGCCATATGGAAGCAGGTTTCCCAGAATGCATGGATGTTCCTATTACTAAACTAACAATGAAATAATCTATGATATTGGTAATACTGTTAGTCTTATTAGACTGTTACAAAGTTTACTATGCAACATGAAAAGAATTTTAAATCTTAGGAATGAACATAAATATTAAATAGAATTAAAATAGGTAAGCAAGAGATGTTGTCCAAAGGATGGACGACACTTACTACTGAATGCAAGAGAAGAATAAAAGTATTTCATCTGCCTCCTTCCAAAGCAGACTCAGTGAAGCCTAGTTGTCCATTTCTCTTTAGGGCACTGGAAAACTGGAGATTTAGGATTAGTTCTAAGAAGGACTAAATTTTCATTGGAAAAACCCTAAGGAACTTTCCCTTTCATAATTAACTTTCTTTGTTTTCACATAAATGTGTAAGTAAGTGACTCATTTGAAAAAGGAGTGGTATATATCAGGGGTGGGTTCCTCCTGGTTCGTACTGGGTCGCCCGAACCGGTAGCGAGCCGCTGGTGACATCACAATAGCGTCATTGACCCGCTTTGGTCGGTGCCGGTCCGTGGGCGCCACCATTTTTTTCCGAGGATTTTTGGCGAATTTTTGAAGTTTTGTGCCGTTTGTGCTCTGCTGCTGCTTCGGAAATGGCCCTCCCGCCCGCCCCCGGGTGTATGCTGACCTTTATTCTTCGCCCGAAGCACAGCTGATCAGCTCCTCAGCTGTGTTTCGGGCCTATTATAGTGACTGAGCATGCACGGAAGCAGAATTGCATCAGGGGAACGCGCACGCGCATGCGTCGCGATGCACACAGGTGGCGAAGGTAAGTGGAACCCACCCCTGAGCCACGCCCATAGAGTGATAGTAGAAATTTTTGGAACCCACCCCTGGTATATATTATATTGTGGCTTTCTGAAAAGAAAAATATTCAGGGTTGTATTGCACTGTATGCCGAAAACAGTGAATTTAAACTCGTTATATTTTGTTCCATAGGCAAGTAATCCAATTTTCTTCATACTAACTGAAAAATGAATCCCAAGATATGAGACAGTTTAGTCAATGCTGATATAGTACAGCTCAGAATATACGTTTGTTTGTGGTGTGTATGTGTATGTGTCTATACTATATATAAAAAATCCCTTCTTACCCCTAGGGGTGATAAATCCTTGAGTCCTCTACCAGACTCTATCTCAAGTTGTGAGAGCAGCTTCCTCTTCACTATATTGACATGTGGAATAATTAGCTAGGTCTTCTATCCATCCATACTTCCCTCATACATTTGATATATCCTTTATCCTTATGTCTACTCTTGTAGTAGCATTCCCTCAATTCCAGGTTCCCTTGTCTCGTCCATGTATGGTTAGTTCCAGTAGCACACTTATCATCAGATTGTCCCTGGTTCTCAACATCTAAGGTAGACCTTGTTAATCCTGGTGACGGCTGAAACGGCATTACCTTCTTGATTTGTGTCACTGTCATATTTGAGTAGGTATGTGGAGTGTTAGAGGATCCTAGGTATATACCAACTGGGATTAGAACCTCCCACATTGAAGGTGATGCTCTAACCACAATATCCAGCCACTATATATACTCCATGCTAGATGGAATACGAGAGATCCATGTTCAGAATTTAGTATTTCCAGTTAAAAGCGGCTACTCAAAGTCAGGTATGTTGTACTGAGTGCTGAAGGAAAGGCGTTATTTCTCAGGGCTCAGACTCACAGCATGCATGCCACTGCAGAAATGTGTTCTGCTAATTGTTTTTGAGAGATGTGTCCTTTTAACCTTCTCTTCATGTCATCCCCAATACACTGCTAAGGCAGCCTAGAGCCATCCTTAATAGTAGTAATCTAAGCCGACAGTAGGACAAGCTTGGAGATGAGCTAGTCAGGGACAGTGATCTGCCAGACTACTAAAAATGCTCCCTCTCTATTGGATTGCCAGGCATTGTACCGCCTTGGGCATTTTTGGCTGCAAAAAGGGTCTTTTTTTCTTTACGATGGAATAACTCTTAGCAATAAGTCAGTCAGAAAACATGCTGTTGGCTGTGTGTGTAAGTCACATGCATATGCATGTGCTGGGATGATCATCAATTCAGGAAAGCCCTTGAAATTCACACACTCAAAGGAAGAACAGGAAGTGAAAAGAAAAGAGGCCTTTTGCCTAATCAAAAGGGATTTCCTCAGAAAATTGATCTCAGGAGGGAGAAAGATAACATTGATCCAGAGAGTAATCACAGCACTGAGAGTGTTTTGGCTTGAGTTTCTCTGCTTTGTATTTCAAATCAATTCTTTCAATTATTCAGACATGGGGGGGGGGGCAGTATCTATGAAATTGATTTACAAAATGAGTATGCAATAATAAAAACAATTAAAACTGAGTAATTTTTTTAAAAGGACTTTAATCCCCAAACCTGATGTGCTGCACATTCAGGAGAGAAATTAGTGGTTGGGTTCTCTGCCGGTAGGCGATGCTGGATGGAATAGGAAAGGACAACATGGAATCTACCATGCATTACCCTTGGTGAAACTGTTCCCACTGACTCATGTGATGATACCAATGCTGCCCAGCCCTAATGCTGAGGCACTTAAAATTAGGTTGTAGGAGCAATGCAACTTATGTCAATATACTTTCCTTCTGACTCAAGGATGGGAAGAATTACGGTAACATTAACAGGGCTATAAGGAAGAGTTCTCCAACTCCTTCCAATCTGTTTAGCAATCAGAGAAAACCTATCTGAATTTCCCGAGCAGGGCCTAAATAAACTCTGAAAGTAATTTAAATCTGGAAATAGCATGAGAGAAAAATAAGACTACCTTCATCTACTTTCAAAATTCCAATCTATTCTGTCCCTTTCATCTTCATTTAGAAATTTCTGTAAATATAGAAATGCTATTATTCTAGTCCTTTTATTTTAGTCCTATGTATTTTCACAATACTATTACAATTTTTAAAAAGTGCTGCGGGGGGGGGGGCAGGCAGGAAGAATAACAAAACTATAGGCTCATACAACTGCTCAGTGATACACCAATGGATTAATAGACTGCCTAAAACCATCTGACAGCTGTTCTGAAGCTCAGTAAAAATGTTTTTGTAATCTCATTCTCATGCACAAAAACATTAAAATGTCATCATTTAGAAGATCTGAAGGAAGCAAATTCTTAAGAGGTAGGTAGTTGGGATCAGTTGATGTAACATTCTGTATTTTTATTTTTTGAGGCATGAAAGCATTCCTGTAATGCTTTAATTGAAACTAGAAGACACAGAGATATTATTTCAAAGTGCATTAATAATTATTTCCCCAACAAACAAAATACAGTAGAATTTTATGATTAAATACAATTCTCCTTCCCTATAATGTCTCTGATATTTTGCATGGAATGGCATTCAATTGGATAGTGCCTCTATTATGACTAAATATAACACACAACCCACAAAGATTTGTTTCAATATCTGGTAATTTTATAATTTAATTTTTGATAAACTTGCTTCATATGCGTATATGTATGTGTGTGTGTACACACACATACATATACGCATATGAAGCAAGTTATATTCATACGTGTGTGTATCTATGTGTGTGTGTATATATATATGTGTGTATATATACATACACACACATACAGAGACAGACAGACAGATACACACATACACACAATATAGTCCCCCACACCTAGCTATGCACACATTAAGTAACAATACAATGGAGATCTCAATATTAGGTAATTAATTCACTGATACCTAAATGATAATTAATCGTGATAGAATTTTTACTTTTCTCTTTTTAGTTTAATTAATGTTTTTAAATAGTAGAATGTTAATAATTTTAACCATATAAACATTACTGCATTGAAATCTACATTGAAATAAAAGTATATATCATGATTATTTACAATGTTACAATAATAAAAATGACCATATATAGATCTTTATACAAAAAAGCAATATACTCCACATAGATTCCACCATCAGTTTGGAATGCCACATAACTGACATATAAAGCATTCTTTTTCAACCTGGTCTGCCCCATGCATGGTGGGGAATTGCAGTTCTATGGTCCTAATGCTAAAATCAACAGTGATGAAGATTAAGAACAACTGCTTTTTTTTTCTAGAAGAACCTTCAACATGCTCATAGAAATGGAAGAGTCAATCGGGACACAGAACTCTAGCCACATACCAAAGCACTAGACTGAGACTAGTGATCTGTAAGAAACATGATATCTGACGACAAAGTACAAAATTAAGACTTGAAACAAATGCTGATAAGGGAGGCAGAAGGCTTGGTAGTAAATCTAGTAAGAGTTTGGCTCTAATCCAACATTCCACTTCACTGGCTCATGTGTGTCTACGGTATGTGTATGTTCATTTCCTCTGAACAGCAAAGTTCAACTTTCCTCCAAATTCTATTCCATACAATTACATCACTTAAATATATAAATTAAAAATGTGTGCATACTGTGTTTAGAGGACAAAAATAAATCACTCACCTAAGATAATTTTGGGGGGATTGGCTCATTCTGAAGAGCTTTATTGCAGCATTGTGTCTAGCAACTTGTAGTCTCTTTCCTTCACCAAAAAACTCACGCTCACCTCCAGTTAACTGAACATAGAAAACCTTAGGCATTGGGTGGTGGTATCTAAGAAAAAAAATATGGGGAAAGTGTTTCTCACCGTACATTAAATTCACATACTAAGCAATTTGTACATAAATTATAAGTGAAATATATCACGGGGAGCTAAGATCTGGTTATAATGTTTTGGTTGGATACATTAATTAAAAACTGCATCATTCGCCCCCCATTTTTTTCCAAACTACATTTCAGGGTATGATGATTTTTTTTTTTTTTGCACTTGTAGTTTTATCATTTTATCATTTTGTTCTTCTAAAAAATTCAGGACAGATGAATTTCTAATGCTAGACCCAAAATACTTACCCAGATTGATCCAAGATCAATCTGATCCAAACTTTTCTGCAGGATCCAATCTGAGCCGGTCACCTGGATCAAAGGTTTATTCTTCCAAGCTTTCAGACCCATGCTGGAGCCCATCATCAGGGAACATCTCTCTCTCTCCAGAATACGTGCACTGGGCTGTTCTACATATTGTATTTATATGGTGTGTGGCTTTAGTTGTTAATTAGGGTGTTCATTTTTCTAGTATATGTTTCTAATCAATCCAAGCAGAGGTTTTAATGAGTGACTACCAAGAGAACTACGGTAATACCTAAATGAACTGTAACTCTCCTGAAGCCATTACTCACATTATCTTAATGTGACATTTTATGAAGCATTGAAGTGGCAATAATGATCAGACAATTTTTTTCTGTGGCAAACCGACTAGTATAATTTAAAATTTCATCAAAGGGAGTTTGCCTGGGTAAGATTCAAAGGTCCCAATGCATTTAGCATAAGGTTTGTAAATATTTTAATAAAGTTTAAAATAAATTCTCAAGGTAGGCAACTATTTTGGGAGACCACTAATAGGAGACCATTTAAGAACTAAAAATATTAAACTGAAACTCAGTTTCTAAGCTATGATCTAGCATAAAGCTCTTAAGCAATGAAGAATGTTTACAACTAGTTCTTAGCATCTGAAAGGGTATTTATAATATGCCTTCAAGTTGGTGTGATTAGGCGCCATTGTAATTAAATAAATTGTTATGGTCTGCTGGCAATTACAAAGCTAATTTTGGTTTGCCACAGAGGCAAACAAAATTTGTGTTTATTATAATTTTAATGGTGTATGATGTCATATGAAACAAACATGCTGAATCAATCCTATACTTTCTAGCCAAATATTACTTGCATACTAAACATGCCTTAAGAATTCTCCATGCATGGCCACTAAATATAAAAAGTAAAGTATTATTTTATGAAACAATCTATTGCATTTCCCATATTTTTTCAGATCCCTCTATGGCACTGGTGTCAAACACACCACGTCACTTTGCCGTCACATGATGTTTTGCGATGTTTTCCCCATTCGCGGAGCTGGAGTGGGCGTGGACTGCGCATGACGCATCTGGCCCACGGGCTGCCAGTTTGACACCCCTGCTCTATGGCATCAACATTCCTTGAAGAATAGATGTTTTTACAAACCTTCTAACAAAATGGGTAAAATTTCAAAGTGA
Organism: Thermophis baileyi; assembly: GCA_003457575.1. Taxonomy (NCBI): domain Eukaryota; kingdom Metazoa; phylum Chordata; class Lepidosauria; order Squamata; family Dipsadidae; genus Thermophis; species Thermophis baileyi. Next base: position 2,063,255 of record QLTV01001992.1, read on the forward strand.
TATGAACTGCTTGTATTTAATTCCATTTTCTTGTCATATTATAATTTGCAATATAAAGTTAGGCTTATGCACTTTGCCTCCTTTAGCATTTTCTGAATTGCCTATTTATTAAGTTCCTGGATCAATATATTTGTACCATATTCTTTCTGAGGTATTCAAAGATTCTCCATTTTTACTGCAAAACACTTATTAACAAAATAAAACATAAAAGAAATGTCCTGAAAATCTTGTTTTCAAAAAATTATTATAACATTTTTAATCAATATGATGACGGGAGTTCTGTAAGTAAATTACATTACAGATAGTTCTCATTTAGTGACCATAATTGGGATTGGCAACTCAGTTATTAAACGAAGTGGTCTCTGAAACCACAACTGCTTATCATCTGACTTCAGCTTTCCTTTGCTTTACAGACCTGAGAAGGTTGTAAATGCAAGGATTGGTTGTAAAGCTAGTTTTTAATCATCACTGTGAAGAATTGCTAAATAAAGCAGTTGCTAAACTAGGACTATTTAAAATAGCAGGAGAACTTTAAAAAGTATCCAAATGCTATAAAAATGCCAGAAGACTAATGCCCTGAATAAAAGGAAAATCAATTCTGGGTCTTTTAGGAGGTCTTTCTACAAGTAGGTACCTGTAAGTGAAAAAGACCTTTTGCTGGAGTCAAGCATCTAACATTCCTCAGCAGGAATGTCCAGAGAAGAACCTCTGAAGATAAGTGGAACATCTCATAGAAATCTATTAGAGCAGTGGTTCCCAAACTTTTTCAGTCCACCGCCCCCTTGGTGCTACAAACTCATCCTCAGTGCCCCCACCCCCACCCCTTCAGGTGGGCGTGGCTTGGTGGTCAGGTGTCCGGGTGGGCGTGGCCAACTTGTAAAATGTGGTGAAACTCACTTAACAATGCTCTTGCTTAGCAACCAAAATTTTGGGCTCAATTGTGGTCATAAGTCTTCCTTCCTTCCTTCCTTTCTTCCTTCCTTCCTTCCTTCCTTTCTTTCTTTTTCTTTCTTTCTGTCTTACTTCCTTCCTACCATCTTTCTTTTTCTCTTTCCTCCCGTCTTCCTTCCTTCCTTCCTACCATCTTTTTATCTTTTTTTCCTTCCTTCCTTCCTTCCTTCCTTCCTTCCTTCCTTCCTTCCTTCCTTCCTTCCTTCCTTCCTTCCTTCCTTCCTTCCTTCCTTCCTTCCCATTTTTTCCCCCTC
>QLTV01001992.1:2064712-2079564 GCA_003457575.1 Thermophis baileyi
ATCGCTGAATGTGTGAATGTGAACATGAGAAACATCCATGCCTTTTCCAATCTTCTTTCTTTCTTTCTCTTTCTCTCTTCTCGGCGGCAGGAGAAGGAAGAAAGTGCTCTGGCCGGCGCTCGGCTTACTTTCCTGGCGAGGCTTGGAGACCGCCCGGCACCCCCATCCGCCGGCTCTCCAGGCAGCACCACTTTCTCCCTGCCCCACCAAGGCCCCCGCCAGCCCAGAGGCCGGCAGACCCCTGAGGCCGGCGGAGCTCCGTAGGTGCGCGCCCCGACGCTTCCCGGCCCGCGAAGGTCCCAGAGCCGAAGCCGGGAAGGCAAGAGGGGTGGCGGCGGCGGCAACCGCACTCCGGCCCGGCGGCAGCATGTCCCGTCATGTGCCGTCCCGCAGCGCGGTCTCCAGGCTGGCGGGGGCCTTGGTGGGGCAGGGAGAAAGTGGCGCTGCCTGGAGAGCTGGCAGATGGGCGTGCCGGGTGGTCTCCGAGCCTCGCCAGGAAGATAAGCTGAGCGCCGGCTGGAAGAAGTGCGGTTGAGCGGGACCGGGGCAGCGCAGCCTATTGTGCCTTCTCTTGCCCCGCTCTCCATGCCGGAGGGCCGCGCATCCCCCCGCCAATCCTCTGTACAAACTGCCCGCCCCATTTCTGCAAAGGCAGAGCCCTGCAAGGCGATCTAAAGAGGGGAGGTGGATGCTGTAGAAAAGGCCGCCTTCCACCCGTGCCTCCCGTGCCGGCTCCGCAGGACTTGGGGCTCTGAAGCAGCCCACTGGCTTCCAACCCGGCGCCGTGGGCTGAGTTCACAGAGTGGCGCCGGCGGTCGGCCTGGACGATCTGCAAAGAGAGCAGGCAGGTGGCCAGGTGGCTGCTTCGGAGCCCCAAGCGCCACGGAGCTGGCATGGGTAGAAGGCGGCCTTTTCTGCAGCATCCCCCTCCCCTCTTTGGATCACCCTGCAAGCGGGGGGGGGGCTCTGCCTTTGCAGAAATGGGTTGGGTGCATGTGCAGCAGCCCCAGGACATCTACTTGCCCTTCCGCCGCCCCTTTCAGCATCTGCATTTCCACCAAGGGCCACCCTCCCACCCACTGGCTGGGCCGGGCTGGACACCGACTTTGGAAGGCAAGCGGGCGTGGGGGACCGCCGGGAAGGCCACGTGGAAGGCCGCCAAGCATGGCAGAGCTGCGGGGAAGGGAGTAGGCTGTTACCTCCCTTCCCTGCCACCCCGACATGCTTTCCTGCCTTCCACGTGGCCCCTGCCGCCCCCCTTGCCTCTTAGCGCCCCCCTAAGTTATCCCACCGCCCCCCAGGGGGTGATACCGCCCACTTTGGGAACCACTGTATTAGAGGAAGTGTTCTCTGATACTCTTCAGAAAGCTCTTATTCTGTAACTGTCTTTTAGCACAGGGTGACGCCATGTAGTTGATCACATAGCCATGCAGTTGATCACACTGGGTATATATCCGATGGCATGTGTGTGTGTGTGTGTGTGTGTGTGTGTGTCTGTTTGTGTGTGCTTATTTGTAAAAAAATGATCCTCTTTGTTTCAAAGAACAATGATATTATTAAACACTTCTCTGATCTGGCTATATAATGACATCATTAAGGGACATTTACAAAGTAGATTAAAGGCATCTGACTGTTTATTTTGACCTCAAGCACAGTCATGTATCTGGGATCTGTTTTGTGATCGCAATTGTTGCTATGGAAGAATTTAAAATGGTTTTCAGTAGATCCAGTTTGTTTAATCATCAATTTTGATTATACAACGAAGGCCATAAAGTAACAATTAAAAAATAAATAAACAGAAATAGAAATAACAGTCAATTAGCAGAAATTATGTTTTATTTTATTTTATTTATTTGTTTTATTTCTATAGCTGCCCATCTCAACAAGTGACTTTTTTCCTATAGAATTCATCTATAGCTGATCAATGGCACAAAGGAGCTTAGTACACTGTTTAGATCAGAGATCTAAACTGCACCTTTTAAAAGACTAAAGCTGAAGCAAAAAAGGAGAAGCAGCTAATTTGTTCCAGAGCTGAAGGAACCACAAAGCAGTGTTGGAGTGTGTGTGTGTATAGGAAGAAAAGCAAGACCTACTCCTCCTGAAAACATATCATTGGATCCTACCGTAGTTATAGGAAGATTAGAAATCTAAAACATATTAATTTATCTATATGACAGCAGTTTCTACACCACGCTTTACCTGGAATCTAAAAGAACTTTGTATGCATGCAAAACATCTCTAATTTTGACCATTGCAGCATCCCATGGACACCTATCAAAATTCAGGCACTTGGCAAATGACTCATATTTATGACAGTTGCAGTGTCCCGGTTCATGTGTTCACCTCTTGTGGCTTTCTGACAAGAAACGTTGATGGGGAAGCCAGATTCACTTAACAACCATGATACTAAATTAACAACTGTAGTTGTTAAGGAATTGTGCAGAGTAACCTCTGCTTCTGAAGGCTTGCACAGTGAACCGTAATGTTGCAGTAGATATGAGTAATGATTCAGTCAATACACAGATACGTTAAAGTGTATAAAAGTAGTTTACTTAAAGGAATAGCACAGTCCAAATAACAGTCCGAATCATACACGTTCTATCAGTCAGTGTTCAGAAGTACAGCAGTCTTCTTACCAGTCTTTCTTTGTCTTAATCATCAAAGATTCTCTTCTATCACAGATAGTTAGCTACACACAGAGCTTAATTGCAGACACGAAGTCACTCAGCAGTGAATCAGCAAAAGCGAGAGAACACTAACCATGTTCTCTAGCTCCCTCTTATGGCCGTTACTGCCAGTCAGAATGCAACAATGCATTTAAAGCAATATTACATATATACATTAAACAGTGATTTGTGGCTTGTTTATATTAACCAACCCAACCGTTTGGACAGAGCCCTAACAGTAGTGATTCACTTAACAACTGTGGCAAGAAAAGTCATAAAATGGGGCAAAACTCAGTTAACAACTGTCTTGCTTAACAACAGAAATTTCGGGCTCAGTTGTGGTCTTAAATCGAGGACTATGTATATTTTAAATGAACTATTAATCCTCTTCCATAAATTAACAAGATTAATGTTATGTAAAATGTCTGAACAAGACTCCCAAAGTTGCTCTAGAATTCATGAACATTTTCTCAGAGTCTGAAATAATATGTAGTGACATCATGTCATACTATATTAATTTTGGACTTACTGGTTAGGATATATTTAAGAAGCACTCTATCCATATAATGCAGAGATATACCTTTCATAAGCTGATAGAAACTTACAAGGAAAAAAGGTATATTCTCATATCTGAGATAGAGTCCTTCGGGAGTTGGGCGGCATATAAATTTTATTAAATAAATATAAATTTTATTAAATAAATAGAGGACAATACACATTTACCCTTTCAAGTAAATTCATGCGCTTTAATGCATTATGTAGTTGTATTACAAATTATGCAAATGTACTTTGAATTCAGATTTCCTATGTGTAATGCTTTTTTTTCTGAAAAAAATGCATTATTTCTTATAAAGGTAGTCCTTCAGTTATGATGGCAATTGGGATCAGAAGTAGGCAAGAAATTAAAGTTTCTTTTTCAAACTAAAAAAGGCAGAATCTATGTCATAGATTATTCAACTCTCTTATCTATTTCAGCACATAAAACTTTTCCATGAACTAGATTACTACCTTGCCAGTGGTTAGAAAGACAATTTTCTAAATACTTCAAAATTTTCAAAACAGAAGAATATAAAAATATTGTATATCTTACTACAGTATCATCTTCGTACCCTAAAAATAACACTGTATTTTTCACCATACTAGCTACTTAAGGAAAGAGAACAAAGTATTTCAACCCTTTAATTTAGCATTATATTTATCCCTATTGAGGTTATATACATCAGGCTAATTCGGACAACTTATTAAGATGAATGTTTTCCTATTACATAATGCTTAAAAATTAGAATGAACAAGAGCAAGCATAAAATAGCCCAAGCTTTTCATGAGAAAAAATTAAATTGTAGAGTCAAAAGGTTTAGCAGAGGGTTTGTTTTGATTACACATAATACTCAATGATCTAGATATAAAAAGTACTATATTCACTGAAAGACAAAATGTCCTGGAAAAAAGGATTATTGTACTTAAATCATGTTCTAGTTTTGTTGTTGTTGTTAACTTTAACTATTTACACATATAACTGCAACCATATCAACATTCTATGCCCACTGAGAGTACTCAATCTTTATGGCCTATTTCAAGATCTCCTCCACTGATGGATTTTTTTTTTTATCATGTTTTATACTTCTGCCAGATTACTCCTCTCTCCACTTAGAAATTGTAGTAGAATAATTTAATTTACATTAATATATGCAATATAATTTATTAACAATATTACTAATGTTTATAGAATATTATGTAAGTCAAAGAAAGAAAAAAAATCTGAAATCAAAAAAATCCTAGGCAATTCTTCACCTCAAATTTATACTTTAAAATCTGCCTGTAGCAAAGACAAGAAAGAGATGGAGAAAAAAGAAAATCAAGGCAAGAGGGGATAAATAAATATAAATGCTATTCTACATTCGTAAGTGTATTTTCAGTTGTGGAATAAAATTTTTCACAAAGAAGATTTTTTTTTTAGGAAGACAGAACATAAATTGTGTAAATTCTGGGATAATCCTTATATTTACTTATAAAAGTACAAATCTTATAATCAGCCATTATTTTTTACTTATCTTCATATTTACTTCCCCAACATGTTATGTTCCCTCTGCTGTTATGAGAACACAGCTCCCAGAATTCTGACTGGGAATTCTTATGTATTTGCCCCAACTGCAACAACAATCTTAAAAACAAAGCCTCACATTGTATATCACCCATCCCACATTTAAGCAAGCTTTCCCTTTGTATATACAAATGGAAGACAACATAAACAACTAGGTTTCAGCTTTGAAGGTTGGGTGAAAAAAGAAAGGCTTTGAGATTATTTCTGAAATCCAGGAGCGAGGGATCCAAACAATTCTGTAGTATGACTCATAATCAAGAAAGCATGGATTCTAATCTTCATACTTTTTACCTATTAATGGGTCAAAACTCTCAGTAAACTCTCTTTAGATGAACTGACAGGATGGGCAGATTTATTCTGAACAAGGAAAATGAAACTTGCCATCACACTTTCTTAGCAACCACAACTGGGACCAGTACAGGGGTGGGTTCCTCCCGGTTCGGACCGGTTCTCCTGAACCGGTAGCAACCCACTGGTGTCGTCACGATGACATCACCGATCCGGTTCGGTCGGTGCCGGTCCGTGGGCGCCGCCATCTTTTTTATTTTTATTTTTTTTCCTTCTGAGCATGCGCAGAAGCCGAGTTCCGGCACTGTGCATGAGGTCACCATCTTGTTTTCGGCTTTTTTTTAAATTTATTTTTTTCTGATTTTTCGTTACTGCGCATGCACGCGCGCGCCCACAAGGCGCGCGCCCACAAGGCGCACCCACGCGCCGCGGGAGGGAGCGAACCGGCAGCGAAGTAAGTTGGAACCCACCTGTGGACCAGTAATACAGTCGCTAACGGTTGTTAAGTGAGATTACATGACTGCAACACTTACAACCTTTCCTAGGTGTTAAGTGAATCAACTAGCCATTAAGTGAGACACCATGTGACCATGATTTGCCATTTTATTGCTGGCTTCTGCATTGACTCTGCTTGTCAGAAGCCAGCTATGAAGTGTACAAATGGTGATCATATGACTGCAGAACGCTGTAAATGTTGTAAGTGGTAGACCAGTTGTAAAATTACTTTCTCAGTGCCACCGTAACTTCAAATGATCACTAAATGGGGCAGTCTTTGTGTGAGGACTATCTGTACAGGGCTTTATAGGTGATAACAAGTACTACTGAATTGAGCCTGGAAGTCTGTTGAAAGCCAGTATAGCAACAATAAAATAGCTGTTATTCTATAGTGGTGGACCCTACCTGATAACAGCTGGGCTGCTGCATTTTGCTCTGAGTTATCCTCAGTCCCAGTCCTATAGATCGTGTCCATGCAAGAGTCCAACTGCATGGGCTCTTGAATTACATAAGAACATGAGTTGCCAGGGGCTTCACTGACCAAACACTATCTCATTAAAAAGCACTGATCTCAATTTTCCTGAACCTGATACCTTCCAAATGTGTTGAACTTAAAATCCAAACATTCACAAACCAGTCTAGCCACTGATACATTGGCAGAGAAAATCCAGAGAATGCTTTCGTTAACTATAGAGGATATCAAGTTGGGGAAATCTTCTCTGAATCCAAAGTTATTTTATGTTTCACCTAAAACCCAGTTTGGTTAAGATTCCAGGTATCAAAACCAGAGGTGGTATTCACTTACCTTCCCTACCGGTTCGCAAATGTGAGCGCGTGCACGCGCACTGGATTCACTCGCACACACCCCGTCCACACACATACATGGTCTTCCATGCATGCGCTTTGCTCGTGTGTGCTGCTTGCATGCATGCGCGCTGCTTCAAAATGTGCCTAAATAGGACGGCATAGCACCTGGGGGGTGGGGGGGCAGGCCCACCCCACCTGCAGCTCGCTACTACCGGTTCGCCCAAACCGGTCCGAACCGGCAGAATACCACCTCTGATCAAAACCCCAAGCCTCTTTCTCCTCCATGCTTGTCCTCATAATGGAAGTTTCCCCCCCAGTTCCTAGTTTTGGATGCCTTCTAATTTAGCCTTCCTATCCTCTGAATGAAGCTCAACAGAATCTATAATTTTACAGACTAGAGTTAAATTGTTGCAAGGATTTGGGAAAATTACCACTGTGTACTTGTTCAGCCACAGATTTTCAATATATGTGAAATATGTTGAGAAATGAGAAAGCATGGAAGGAGGAGAGAAAGAAAAGAAAGAAAGAATTGTATAGGTATGGTGCTAAAGAGGCATTTTGCAGGAAATAATGTCATAGATTAAAAATACCTCTGTGGTAAATAAACCATATGCTGTGTTCTTTAACTTTTCTGACATCTAGCATAAACTCAGCATGCCTTTCAATATAAGGAACTGTTACAAACTGTTATAATAGCCAAAGAGTTAAAAATTTAATCCCTTTTTAAAAACATAGCATGGAACAAAATAATGGAGTCTAAAAAGAGTGTAAAGAATAGTCTGCTGAAAAATGCCTTAGCTTCTGTAGTAGAAGTTAAAAACAAATAATAAATTCATACTGCCCTCTGGTGGCCAATAAGAATTGTTTTAAGTTATACTATTTTCTAAATCTAATCAAGAATGACGATTGATCCTGTAAACTTTACTTCTCGCATGGATAACTAACCATTGTTTTCAAAGCTTTTTTCCACAGATTGACTTTCATATTATTCTAGGCAAATAGAAACCATGAGCACAAGTTTTGTGACAGCACTTTCATGAGCTTCCCATATCATTTCTTCAAGCCATACGGAGTCTCTACTTCTTTGGGTGTAAGCAGATATTCACTGGTCTTGAACTGATTCTTATGTGCAATTTTTGTATAATATACAGATAATTTGAAGTTATGACTCCAGATAAGAGCACAAGGGTTTTTAATATACTGATCATATGGCCAGACTGTGTCCCACTCCCAAATTTATTTAAAAATATGCTGGTCCTATACATAGATAATTAAGTAAATTAAGTTCTTAAACTGAGTCCTATGTGATCATGACAATGTAGCACAGGTATTCTGTATTACTGTCATGATATATGAATGCAGCCTCAGTTTTCTCAACAAATTAATAATTGGCAGAAAAAAGCATGCAAAGGATGGAAGGCCTCAAGAAGGTTCTTAAACCTTCAGTACAGTCCAAACTGTTTTTCTTATTTATTCGATGTAAGAAATTTATATTAAAGTCCTGGCCTTTCAACTTCTTTGGCCCCAACTTTTTTTTTAAATGCAACTAGCTTACCACTCAGGGATCAATTGAAGCCTTAGTTTTTTTTTTTTTTTTTAAAAAGAACTGTGCAGCCAGCTCTGTTTTAGATGACTAAGTTACAAACCATACTAACGATACAGAAACTCCTAACTGGCTCAAAGTGCTGAGAAATCACATGTCATCTGATAGCAGAAAAGGAAACTCAGATATGTTCTAAACATTCTCTATTGTCACATTTGCCTGTACAATTCACTTTCATAAATGGTAATTTATTTTAGTGTAGAGATGTCAGGAAGGTTATCTATTCATACACAGTGACTATAGCCCATCTATTTCCACTAATGTCTTGAACGGAAGGATTTGTAAAATGCGAAATGAAGAGGGTTTTTTAAAAATAAATAAATAAACCAAGTGCTATCAAATAACAACATTTGCAAACCAAAGAATGTGATATATATCTATTGAGATGGAGAAATTGTTTCATTTTCTGATAATTTTATAGCAATAGCACTATAGCAATAGCAGTTAGACTTATATACTGCTTCATAGTGCTTTACAGCCCTCTCTAAGCGGTTTACAGAGTCAGCATATTGCCCCCAACAATCTGGGTCCTCATTTTACCCACCTCAGAAGGATGGAAGGCTGAGTCAACCTTGAGCCGGTGAGTTGAACCGCCGAACTGCAGCTAGCAGTCAGCTGAAGTAGCCTGCAGTGCTGCACTCTAACCACTGCGCCACCTCGGCTCTAATTTTCCACATGCATTCTCTCACTGTGAAGGAAAAGGAAATTCGGAAACTAAAGCATACCTGAAGTAGGCATCAAATAATGAAATGCAGCATACAAAAATTAAAAGGTTAAAATCTGCTGGCATTTTAAAATGCTATTGGAGCTACAATAATTAAAAATATAATTAAAATGCACAAATCTCCAATCGTACATGCCACAAAAATTATAATTTGCTCTGTAGCTGGGGCTGGCTTTTGATCTAATGGTTATAGAGATGGCAGGCTCCCCTCCCCTCATTTCAAGACCATTCAATTTCACTGTTGGAGTAATACTGCCTGTAAAAACAGAAATGTATATATATTTAACAGGCATAACAGAAATACCAGGATCAATTTTGTTTCCATTTCCTACCTTTGAATCATAAAATACCATATCCAAAAAGCACCACTGACTTAGAACATTCAGACCTAAATTTACAAAATCTCTAAATGCTAAACCTGGAGATAATCTCATTCACTCATGAGGCTACTCCAGAAGATGTTAAGCATGCTAAAAATGAAGGTTTATATTGTCAAACTGAACATAATCAACGGTGACTGATACAATATGAGGTGTTTATATTAAGATGCAGGCTATTTACTGTATGTATAAACACTGTATGACAAAAGATGCTAAAACGTTAAAATTAAAACTTCAGAGGCTTGTGTATTCACATGGCTATTCTTACAATAGTGCATAAAATATTAATAATCAGTTAATTTATTCTGAATGGCCACTTTGGGAAGGAGTAAAGTAGTGATTCCTATTTGGGGTTGATGGCTGATGGACACATGAGCATTCTTATAGAAAATGTTTGTGCATCTGTTTCATTGTGTTTCACGAAATCCCCTTCACAGTGTGGATGCCAATCATAAAATAAAAAAGGCAACCTTCTGAGATTAAAAAACAACAACCCCAAAGTTCCTCGAGGTAGAGATAAGATCCAAAACATACAGCAACTCTTTTGAATGCACAATTTTCTATTTTAACATACATTTCAGATGTCCCACAAGCTGAATATTAGAAAGATCTGACATCTCAGAACCACAATCTCTAATCTCATGTTTGTTCTCACAAATCACAATTACTTATTTTACAGAAGTAAAGCTGGTGGTCCTCAATCAAACACACAATTAGAAAGTAGAGGGGGGAAAGCAAAATGCTCATTACATATAATGAGCATTTTGCTCCCCCCACTTTTTTTAACTGTGTGTTAAATTGAGGACCACTAACTTTACTTCTGTAAAACAAATAGTTGTGATTTGTGACATACTGTATATATCACAACATATATTTACATATAATAAAATTCAGAAAACACACTTACGAAACCTCAGTCTAAACATAACGTGGGGCAAAATGAATCAAAACTATTGCCTGATGGTATACACACAAACTATTAAAAATATTAAGCAATAAGGGTTGAATGAAAAGCAACGATTCCACCTCCATATTTTTAATTTAAAAGGGGACGTTTAGTTAAATGAAACAGGAAAGTAGCCTGGATTGAGATCTTTTGTTACTTGTATTTACTTCTCCACACATACGCACCACCATTCATTATACATTTCTGCCAATGCCAGACAAGCTTCTTAAAGCCATTACGAAAGAACTACATGTTTTGTCTCTTCAATTAGAGACTGAAATTATTGCTATTTCTTCATTTGAGTCAAACAGATGCCCTTTGAAGGTATTCTTTCAATTTTGGGGAAAGGTGGAAGTTGCATGTTTCCAGTTCTGCACTAAATGGGGATGGGTACCATTAATGGCAAGATCCAACTTCACAATAGCCTCTTGGATCGTTTGTGAGGTATGAGGCCTAACATTGTTATATTATAGCAAAAGTTTCTTCTTTGCTTCTGAATGGTTCTTAAACACTGTTTCAAAAGTCATAATATTCAATACTCTGAGTTGATAAACATACCAGGTTCAAATAAATCCATACTATTAGAGTAATCTGTCACAAAAAAATGTAACCATGAGTTTTCCTGCTGAAGTCAATGTTTTGATCCCCCCCCTCCGCAGGTGACATTTTAGTGACATTATTTTGTGACTGCTTCATTTCTGGATCATAATGATGAGCTACTGTGTTGTCATCATGATGTCAAGAGATTCTTCACTTTCATTCTCCTAAAGTGGCAACAACTGCTGACAAATTTCAGTTCTTGAAGCTTTCATCTCTGCAGTCAACATGCTAAGAACCTATCTTACACAAATCTTTTGGGGTTGGGAATAATATTATTTAACATATCTATGAGTTTGACTTTAGTGGGTAAAAAACCTGTACAATGATAACATGCTGTTTTAGTTCTACTTTCTGTACACTGTTGATGTCAGGGTTTGTCAAGTTTTGAGGGAATGATGATTAATTATGTGGGTATATTTTTGTTCAAAGACATTCCTTATCTGTGATGTTACACATTTCAGAAATAACCTTTGTTAAGTTAAATGTGCCCTAACTTAGTAAGTCAAATGGGACGTCTCTTAAGTTAAATGGGACCATGTCTATATGTAGTTGTACCGCATCTTTAGAACCTCCTGATTTTTATTACCTCAGAGAGTGAGTTGGGTAATCAATATAGCTTTCATTACTATTACCAAACAAGTCCTTGACATGTTTCCTGGACATCCCCTGATTTGAACTGATCTTTTCAGAAGCACCGCGAGGCTCCCAAGGTGGGGGTCTCACCTGTGCGCTCCCTGCCTTGCCGGATAAGCAGCTCCAGAAGGGACGACGAGAGGCTCCCTGCCGTCCCATCTGGAGGCTTTTTAAAAAGAGACCGGACAGCCACTTGTCTGGAATGGCGTAGGGTGTCCTGCTTGAGCAGGAGGTTGGACTAGAAGACCTCCGAGGTCCCTTCCAACTCTGCTATTCTGTGCGGAGCCAAAGAGGCGGGGCTCGACCTGCGCATCTCAATTCCTCTCCACCGGCCGCCTTCGCCGCAACAGCCACGGGAGGAGGCGGCTCTTTTCTGCCCCGCGGAAGCATTTCCAGCAGCCGTCCTCGCGCTTCTACCCTGGTCCCCGGGCGGACCGTACGGCACAAGGTTACCTGGTTCCCGGGACATTTTGGAGACGTCGTCAAAATCGGTAAATACTAACAAGAAGTGACCCCCGCCTTGGAGATCGGTTCCAACCAACCGCGTCGCCATCCTCCCACTCTCGCTACACGCCGCGACAAGGCGCCGCCAACGTCGCGGCCCGCTATCCGACCTCTGGCCGGGGCCTAGCCCATCCGGGCTGGGTTGAAGCGTCTCTACGCAGGGCTGCTACCGCCGCTACTCCCCCCCCCCTTAACTTCTGACCGTGCGAAGGGCCGCCTCCGCATCACCTTCCCCAGCGCCTCCCAGTCCCAAACCGCGAGCGGTGTTTCGCGCCCCCCGGTGGCAGCTGAAGGCACCGCCGTCCTCTGGATTCAGTCCCAGGACGGAGAAAAGACGCTTCTCTTACAACTGGCATTACATCTTGTTGGCATGTGGTATTGTATTGTCATTTTTTTTATTCTGCTTCTGCTCTACTTTTAGCTGCTGTGGCAGCGGAAATCGGCAAACCTGCACATGACACACCTTACCTGTCAATAATGACATCAGAAATAGTCTAATTTCTCATTCTTTAAGATGCTGCTGCTAGGGGTTCCCTTTAACAATATTTTTATTTGGATGATCTAAACCTGAAGGAGTACACGATATTTTTTTCTGCTTTTATTGGTGCAAAACGATAAACAAGTGCATTTCAGTACTGGATTTTCTATCAGCCTTCTCCCACCCACCCTGCCCCAATGCTAGGTAATTAACTATCTGATCTTTTCTTGCACTTTTGGGAATCATTTCAACCCAGCACCTGGATTATCTCTCTAGCCAGTTACTTCACACTACAATACTTTATCAAACAACTAATACAACTCTTCCTTAGAAGAGAAAGCAGACATGGATTTTAATTTCCTTTTTTTTTTTTTGGCACAGACTATATTTTGGCCTTTCCTATCCCAAGTCTGACTTTTCACCTTGGTCAGGTAGCTCTTGCTTATCACTCCTGAGGTACTATAATACAATACATGCCACTTGATTCAAGTAACTAGCTTTCCTCCACTTCTTCACACCCACCATCCATCCACTCTTGTCCCTTGCAAGTATCCTCCATTCCCCGCCACTAGGTTGGATCTGATTATATGACTATATAGGAACTTGGACTTATCATGTAAACACAGCGCTTAGTAAGTTAACATCACTGTTGGACTCCTGTTGCATGAGTTTAAGCTAGAGAGGGAGGAACATGGGCACTTTCTTTTCCTTTGCTACCATCCTCTATTTACCAGTTGTTGACTGCTGCAATTTCTCCACAGCTGGACTTCCCATTTGGAGTTTATTGCTACAGGAGGCATGTTTTCAGGCCAAGCAACTAGCAAGCAATTTATCAGCCTTTCCCTACCTGACACTTTTCTGCTATCACCTGGACCACAGTGGGCAGAGCTGTTGGCATCCTCTCACCATCTCCCCTCACTACTGACTGAAATATCAAGTCAGTAGATCCCTCATATCTTTCACTCCACAAATGACTTCTTTATGACTTAATTGTTGTCATGGTACACTTGTCTGCCTCCATCATCAACTGTGAGTCTGTGGAGCTTTCGGTTGCTTTTATGCAAAGCTCACAGACTTACTGTTTTGCAATGGTGTAACGAGCAGTCTGTATATTCTGCAGGAAGATTTATTTATTTGGTCAATATCTAAGACCACTCACTCAATGATTCTGGACAGTTTGCAGTGGTTCAAAGCAGTAAAAAACAAACATTAAACATCAAAATATGATCAAACTAAGGAAAAGCCAAACTACTATATTCACCTGGAAATTAGCAAGACCACACATTATCCTCTCCAACCCTGTGGGAGCAGCCAGGTCTTAAATGTCTTCCTAAAAGCCAGTGATTAGGGTCATTAGGATTTGGAGGGGGGGGGATACCATTCCAAAGGGCAGCAACAATGAAAGCATACTTCTTGTGTCCCCTAAGATGGCATTCTTTAATTGATGGAATCCCAAGCATGCTGGTCCTGATATATTTATTTTAAGGCAGGCAGAAACAATAGGTAGAGATGGTCCTACAAATATCTAGACCCTATACCTTGAAAGGCTTTATAGATGACCAACAGGACCTTGAATTTACTTGAAAGCTCACTGGTAACCAATGCAGTTCACAAAGTAGCAGTATGACATGGGTATCCAATGGTGTACCCATACCAATTTGCCCCGTTGTATTTTGGACCATTCTAAAGTGGCTTTCAGAGCAGCCTCAATATGTTGTAGTAATCCAACTATCAACTGATTAAGGCACGTATATTAAGAATATTCTCATCTAAGAATGGCACAACTACTGCACAAGGAAAATTTGGAAAAGCCCTCCTGGACTATTTGCTGTTAAGAGTCAAGTGATTTCTACCAATATACTATAAATTTAAGATAAATTGATTACATTTGATAAATTGCCATATTCCCCCGCCCCAAATGTGAAAAAGTCATGTCATTTATACAAATTAAGCTATGTATCTATAAAAAGTCTTTAACAAATTTCAAAAGTATTTTATATTTGATAGGGGAGAAAACTTTCTAGGGGAGAGAATTCTACCGCAATAAACTTTAGAAAAGCAATTGGCCACATCTTTTCAACCACAACTTTTCAGTTGTTTTAGAATGTTGAATGTTTATATTTTGTTTTATTTTGCTTCCATTGGCTGCCTTTGCTGGTACTAATGAATGAGTTTATCCACAATAAGCAAGTTTTTAAAAAGTGGACATAAATTGAAATCATATAAAGTACAGCTAGATACAGCTTTTAGACATCTTTGGGCACATTATTTTATATGTGTCATCCAGTTCCTTAAAAGCCTTAAGCAATTTATGGTTTAAACCTTAAAATTTAAGAATATAAAAATATTAGATTAGATTAGATTAGATTTATTATATTTGTATGCCGCCCAACTCCCAAAGGACTCTGGGTGGCTTAACAACAAACAAAAAAACATTAAAAACATCATAAAAAACATTATAAAACATCCTAATCAATAATAAAACATTAAAACATTAGACATTAAAACAATTTAAAATTCATGCATATCCCATCATGGCTGGATCTCACAGATTACAACCGCGAGATCATGGCCTCAGGCCTGCCGGAAAAGCCAGGTCTTTACTGCTTTTCGGAAGGCCGGAAGGC
>QLTV01001992.1:2090370-2120119 GCA_003457575.1 Thermophis baileyi
CTATGTTTGTCGGACTGCTACATCTAGAAGGGGAGGGGTGTTGTGTTCAGACTGACCTCTAAATGAACTATATATTGTTATGCTTAGCTGAACTCTGAATGAACCCTGATTTCTTATGTTTTAACTGAACTGTATGTTTTCACTCAGGTCCAGCGTTTGAATGCTCAAACGCTATTGGTTGTTGTGTCTGACAGCCCTCTATAAAAGAGCTAGCTGTCAGACCGTGCTTTGCTGGTTGTCTTGAGTTGAGCTAATAAAAAGAGCTGTTCTGAAGTCAGTCTCCTGTGGTCATTCCCACTCTCTAACAGATCTTTCTCACCTGAATTCATTAAGACAAGTCTAAGTAACTTAACAGTAAACTCATTTGTAGTGTTATTTGTGAATATTAAGAAACTTATTCAAGGATTATACAGGAAGCTTTGTAAATTAAGTACTAATTATTCATTACTTAGAATATTGTTTTCAAACTAAATGCTTACCGTGATACCACCATTTTGTTTTCTTTGGATTCTTGTTACATGTTCTTACATAAAATGAATTATCTGGTGGCCTTCTCTGCAATAAAGTAAAACTATATTAAATTATAAGCCTACTTCAATTATACAAAACTGCAAATTAGTGGCTCAATTGAAAGTAGGATATAAATCTAACAAATTAAGGGAAGGGAGGGAGGAAATGTCAGAAATGCATTCATTGAAATGAGAGAAAAAATTATAAGTTCCTTTTCCAAGATTTTATTCCTAGTTTGCAATACTTTCGACTGCTCCTCAACTCTTACACAACTTAAGGGAATAAATTGTTAATATTTCAGGTGACTTTATAATTCCTGACATACAGGCACACATATTTAAACAAATGTAATACCTCTCTTAGTCATGTTTAAATAAACTAGAGAAAACTAGCATGTAATCAATACAGGTTTGGAAAAACCCTCAAGTTGTGTCAAAAAATAAACTGGATAAAGAAATAAATAAGTGAATAATACATAAGCCGGCTAAATGATAGAAGAAAATATTTCTCTACCAAACTTTAAATAGCAGTTTCTAGAGGAAATAATAATCAGAAGTCTTCCTCCTACTCCTTCCCCACCATACACTTTGAATATATGGGAAGAAAATGTTCTTCCAACTGTATTCTGCATATGAACCATCTAGTATTTATAATGTATTTTTAGTAAAAGATACCAAGTATGAGTAGCATGTCAGAAAGATTGTCATATTGCCTGAATGTGTTTTTATATTTGTTCTCTTTAAGCCATACAAGAATAGTCTCAATCTAAACAAGACACAATTTAGATATTACAACACTGCAACATATACCAATGAAATTATCTGCAACTATACAAAGAGCCATCATAATTTCATTGGTGCCCAAGTGTGCTCTGCTAAAAGCTGAATTTTATTTTAGAAAGAAAACCATTAAATATCTGTAATTTGCTTCAGAGACAGCATTCAAATGTTATTAATATCAAAGCTCACTAAGTGTACAGTACAAATATCTCACTAAATACCCATTACCAGCCTGTGACATTCATGAGCTGTCCAATGAACTTTTCAGGATTTCTTGAAATAACAACTCTGTGTGAACTAAGAAATGTGGCAACTTGAAGCAGGAACTTCACACTAATTTCAGTGAAACTAGGTGATGAGCTTTCTTTTGAAGACAATTATTCTGTTTTGTTGGTCTCCAAAGGTTAGAAAGAAAAATAGTTGGTTGTTATCTAACCAGTGCATTGTTTAACAATGTAACTATTTTAGGGTCCCTAAATGTCATTAAAGAGAAAAAGAAACATAATTGGTTTAGAGTGGGGCATTCTACTACCATTAAACTTATAACAACATTATCTTTAAATTCATACCTTTTCTTTGCAGCTTGAAAGCATGCTGATAATGCTAAGACAAACTGATTGCACTGAAAGAGCTGGAGACCAGTCTTCTGTTAGAATAGATAAACAGATATGTCCATTGCTATAAACGTGAGGATGAACAGGAATATTTTCACCAGTAAACACAACCTATAAAGTAAAAATCAAGTTAATATTTTATTAACATAATAGATCAAGTATACTAATGCTATTTGTAAAATATTCCATTTTTATACAAACAACATTTGAATTCAAACATGGACATAATCTGTAAAATAACAGATGTTAGAAGGGTATGAATCAAATTTGATCTTTCATATATCACAGTAAGTCTTGAATTTAATGAAACTTTATTGTTCAGTATGTTGCACAGGTACAGAATAGGTGAGCCGAGGTGGCGCAGTGGTTAGAGTGCAGCACTGCAGGCTACTTCAGCTGACTGCTAGCTGCAGTTCGGCGGTTCAAATCTCACCGGCTCAAGGTTGACTCAGCCTTCCATCCTTCCGAGGTGGGTAAAATGAGGACCCAGATTGTTGGGGGCAATATGCTGACTCTGTGAACCGCTTAGAGAGGGCTGTAAAGCACTATGAAGCGGTATATAAGTCTAAGTGCTATTGCTATTACTTGGCTCAATAGTGGTAACTGCGAGGGATTTAGGAGTCCTATTGGACAACCACTTAAATATGAGCCAGCAGTGTGCTAGAACTACAAAAAAAGCCAACAGTCACAGGCTGCATTAACAGATAGAATAATATGAAATATTACTTTATAATGCCTTGGTAAGACCACACATGAAATATTGCATACAGTTTTGGTCACCACGATATAAAAACAATGTTGAGACTCTAGAACAAGTGTAGAGATGATGATTAGATAATTAGGGGGCTGGAGACAAACATATGAAGAACCGTTGTAGGAATTGGATATGTCTAATCTAGTGAAAAGAAGGACTAGGGGTGACAATGACAGCAGTTTTCCAATATTTGAGGGTCTGTCACAAGGAAGAGTGGGTCAACCTATTCTCCAAAACACTTGAAGGCAGGATAAAAAGCAATGAATGGAAATTAATTAAGGAGCGAACAAACCTAGAAATTTCCTGATAGTGAGAACAATTTATCAGTGGAATGGCTTGCCTCCATAAGCTGTGGGTGCTCCAACAATGGACAGCCATTTGCCTGAAATGGCATAGGGCAGTGATGGTGAACCTTTTTTTGCTCAGGTGCCAAAAGGGCGCGCGTGCGCCCACACCCATAATACAATGCCCTTCCCCCCACGCATGCGCGCACAAACCCCCGTGCATGCACAACCCCCCCCACGCTGCCACCCCGCGCATGTGCGCAGACCTCACTGAAGCCTCCAGACTTCCAGTAGGCCCGTTGAGCGGGGAGAGGCCATTTTCGCCCTCCCCAGACTTCAGGAAAGCCTGGGGAGGGCGAGAAATGGCCCAATGGCCCCACCGGAAGTTCGTTTCCGAACTTCCGGTAGGCCTGTTGGGTCCATTTTTCGCCATCCACAGGCTCCGGAGGCTTTCCTGAAGCCTGGGGAGGGTGAAAACAGCCTCCCCCAGCCCTCCGGAACGCTGAAAATCAGCTGGCCAGCGTGCACATGCGCGCTGGAGCTGACATAGGGCAACGCCTCGCGTGCCCTCAGATATGGCTCCGTGTGCCACCTGTGGCACGCGTGCCATAGGTTTGCCATCACGGGCATAGGGTCTCCTGGACTAAAAGGACTAGAAGGCCTGCAATATCTCTTTCAACTCTGTTTCTTGGTTATATTCTGTTATGTACATTCTGTTACTTCAGGTGCTATTGCCTAATCAGGTAGTCCTTGACTTACGAGCACAACTGAGCCCAACATTTCTGTTGCTAAGTGACAACTGTAAAGTGAGTTTTGCCCCATTTTACTGTGATTATGCAGCTAGTAATAAAATGGTTCAAGTTTTTTTTCCCTTGCTCAGTCTTTCGAGATGAGCCCAGTTTATGGTCATAGGGTTTAATAATGTCCTAGTTACTCTAATTTCCATTATTTAGTTTAAAATCCAGTACATTTATATAAAAGCATATATTGTGTATTTATTTGTGCTCTTATATAACTAAATAATTGAAAGTATATTAAGTGGCAATTCCAGGCAGTTAAAACAATATGTATATCATTATTAAAGAGACCAACACAAAGGACATACTAAAAATCAAAAATAGAAGTTGTAATGGTAATAAATACAGCATAAAATCCTATTTTTAAAGTGTCAATTGCTTTCCTCTTCCACAGTCACACCTGAGACAATTTGATACGCAGGAAGAAATTGATCTAACTTAAGAGTCACATGTCAATACACAAATTTAAAATATTTTAAATTATACAAGTAAATAATTCCAGCATAGGAAATTGCTTGATATCATAAATTGTATAGCGGTGTACACTCTTTCATTTAAAGTGTCAATAACAGTTAAGCTTTCTATTTTTTGAGGGATTTTGAATGTATTTATATTTAAAATAAAACTAATAGCTTTTATTTTGCCCAGAATATTTTTTTTAAAATCTATTTTGCTTTCATCAGTCTCATTTTATTTTGTCATGTACCTAATGTTTCAGTTGAAAGCTGGAAAAGCATTGCTCATTTGCTCCTTTATCTAATTAGGTTCTCAGAGAAGAAAATACTGCTTTATATATTTATTCTTATCAGATAAATGTCCTCCATATGATTTTTTTCCTATTTTGTTTTTACTACTCTTCTTAGCTTTTATAATCTGAAGTTTTCTATACAGATTGTTCATACAGGTTACATATGTTAAGCATCTTAAAAGAATCTTAATACTTTCTACTCACAGAGTAATCAATCCTGATCATGTGTTATGCAACTCTGCAATTCAGAATATGCAGTTCAGAACTTGGCTGCTTAATAGTACTTTTTACCTCTTCATTGTGTCAAATATCCCATGGAAATATTTCTTTAATTTGGAAAAAAAATGGAAGTCACAAGGGACCAAGTTGGTAAGATGGAGAGATCCAACTTTGCAATTATCTTGTGGGTTGCTTGTGAGGTCTGAGCCCTAGTATTGTTTCATTACAGGAAATTTTCTTCTCAGCTCTGATTGTTTGAAAGGTTTCTTGCA
The DNA here is from genome assembly GCA_003457575.1 of Thermophis baileyi. Classification (NCBI taxonomy): domain Eukaryota; kingdom Metazoa; phylum Chordata; class Lepidosauria; order Squamata; family Dipsadidae; genus Thermophis; species Thermophis baileyi. The sequence goes on from QLTV01001992.1 coordinate 2,095,348, forward strand.
ATGTAAAGTTTTGAGCTAATCGTGGCTTTGGATTCAAGGAAATCTATGTAAATAACATCTGTGTACACCCCCCCCCCCAAAAAAACATGTAATGCATGAGTTTTCCTGCTAAAGCCTGAGTTTTGAAATTTTTTTTACAGGTGAAGCTTTATGATGTAATTGAATGGACTGATGCTTCATTTCTGGGCCATAATGACAAACATGTTTTATCAGCTGTCATAATGATATAATTTCACTGATGTAGCATGTCATCAAGTGCTGGCAAATATCAACCAAAACTTCAACTTTCCATTTCTGCTGTCAGCTTGCAAGAAAGATATCTTGACAAAGCTTCCAATATTAAAGCACATCAATAATGTGACCCATATGTTTCTGTGAGATGGATAGCAATTTCCCTTTGAGTAATCTGCCAATCGTCCTAGTTCATCAATCATTCTCAAATGAAACTCCTCAGCTACTTCATTTTTTATCACATACTATAAATCAACTCTTCCCAATTCACCAACTTTCCATGTCTTGGTTCAAAAACACATATTCAAGTTAATGCAGTCATCAACATAAAAAAAATCTACATTTAGTGGTGAATTTCAGTTGGAAGCACTCATTCAGCAGTCAAAAATTCAATCACAGCACATTGCTTAAAGCCTGCCAACAAGTATTTACTGCAGTTTCCACTTTACAAACAATAGCACAGCAACTTCTGAACAACTGAAGTGAAAGAACTTGCCAAAAAGAACACCTCAAAGCTTCTACCATATCATTATTGCTATCTTTTGATGTCTTACAATATTGGACACATTGCTTTTCATTCAACCCCTGCAGGTACCAGATATATAATTAAACCATTCTTGCTGTTTTCTGAAGAGCCATCCTAGCAAAAATTTCAATAAAATAAACATTCAATGTTACCAAATATTTTATAATTTAATTGAGCATATGATAAATTACCTGAGGAGAATCAAATGGATACCGACTACTGAATTTAAATAGCAGTTGAAATTTCTCCCCTTCATATAATGTTCCAGAAGCCCCTTCCATGTCTACTATCCACCTTGGGAAAGAAAATTGTTTACAATGATGAAAACATATAACTATAGTATTTGATCTTCTGTAAGTAACCTGATATAAGTTATTGTTTGCAAATTGCTACCGTAGTCCCCAATTTCAAAAACTTATCTTAAAAATCCTAGAATTATGGGCTCCCTTTTTTTCTTAAAAGGTCACTGTAGGTACTTTACCAAAAGTAATATTCTCCATAAATATTCTCCTTTGAAAAAAGAATGAAGTTAGATTACAGAAATATTGTATTAACAATTGGACTGTTGAATCCAAGGCAGAGAATTCTTCAATTTCTAATCCCCTTTCTCTGAATCACTAGGCTGGTTTATCATTTCCCAGACAACAGAGCAATGGATAGCTATGTACTGGTATTTTCTTAACTGCCTCTTGAATCATTCTCAAATTATCATCCTTCCTCTTAGAAATTGTGAGGAGGTTGAGAAAGAAATGGAAGAATATATATTGACAATCAAAAGAAATAAGATAAATCACCAGCAAGTCATTTCCAAAAATGGCAGCCAGGTGGCAAAAAGTGTGAAGAAATTTTCTAAATCACTTGAGGTTCTGCTTTAATGAAATCATTATAAATGAGAGTGGAACTTTCCTTTATGGTGTACAAGATTCTGTATTTATTCCAGACTAGAATTAAAGATACCTTACTCATATTTCTTGCTTCCCTGATTGTGCCCACCTAAGTAGGGCTTCACAATATTCACTAATAAAATTCTACTTCTTGATCATTCAGTAAGTTTTTAACTCCAATTCCTGTTTTCATTGAATATGTCTAGTGTTTTTTAATAAATGCATATACTGCATCATACTGCAATAACAAATCAAACTAAAAAGATTAAAACTTTTTACAGCCCTTATTAAAGTTACCCACTGCTTGTTACTTGCTTATTTCTACACTGTTATGTTTGCTGCCTTAGAAAAGGAAGACGTTTATGATCAGCTGAGATTTCTGGAGCAGAAATTCTTGTAAGGAGTGAGAAACAATTTGATTTAGTGAATGGTTGTCCAAATGTTTGGCTTGCCTGGGCCACCTTGAACGAAGAGGAATTGTTTGGGGCAACATAAAATATATAATATAGTTAATATATGTAAACAACAAAATTCCTTAACTTTTTAATATTTTTATTATATCTTGTGGGGCTGCATTACTAGCTGTTCAGGGCTGCATGCAGCCTGCAGGCAACAGGTTGGACACACCTGATGTAGTAGTTAAGGCAGCAAGCTACAAAACCAGGAGATTGTGAGTTATAATCCGCCTTAGGCATGAAAACCAGCTAGGTGACTTTGGGCCAGTTGCTGTCTCTCAGCCCACATCAGGCTCAGGCAACAAGCTGGTCAATCAATTCCTGTCATAACCAATGGATCAACACTTAGTTGATCTGGGGGAGAAAGGAAACTTGTAGGAAAATGCTATGAAGAAAAAAACTCCTTGTTGTGAGGAATGTGGTTCTAGTAATGAAACAATTCTAAAGTTAGCAGAAGCCAACTCATAGTATTTTTCTGCAACATATTTACCCACTTTAATTGAAGAATTCTACTTGTCTCTAGGTCAGGAACAAGCAATCTGGTGCAGATTATCTGGAATTAAATTTCCACAATCCCTTACATAGGGCACATGTATTGATGCTGACAGGAATTGAAATTAAATTATTGCTTATCTCACTCTTATGTTGCATGCAATAGTCTCCTTCAGTTTACTGCTTACAGATATTATTATAGAGCATATCACTTTCTTTAAAGCCATATATTCCTCAACCATCCTGCTTTTACCAAAATGGTAGAGAACAACATGTGGCTGATCCACCAGCTACTACTGAAATAAAAATCTCAATAATCTCAGCCAACAGTTAATAGTGAAATATTTAGTGATATGATATAAATTATATAAATAAAATTGCAAAATATATAAATATAAACACAATAAAAGTATAAAACAACAACATATAAACACATAAGTGCCAGAAACAAAAAATCAACTAATGGGTAAATACCATTTATAGAGCCAATGTCTGAGAGGAGAAAAAGGCTTTTAATGCCTTTTGAAAGGCAGGTAAGGTTGGGGTACACAAGTCTCAAGAGAATGTTGTTCCATCTGAGGGCCTTTATGGGAAAACACAATACCTTGAATTACATTCAAAAGCACTCCAGTCACTAGTGCAGCTCACAAAGTAGAAATGTATATAAGCATATCAAGATACTTCCATAACTACCCATTCCACTGCATTCTGGACCAGCTGATGCTTCTTAGTGGTCACCAAGAATGCACTGCATTAATCTTCTTGTAAGATGACTACAGTGAGCAGTGGGATGCACAAGATGAACTGTAAAAACCAGGGGGCCCTAAAGGAACCATAAAAAAATTGAGGCCACGCAGGCATAATCTGGTGCAGTGCCATCACCAGCTCCTAATTCAAGTGGTGATTAAGGCCTCAGCAGCTGATCATCAGGAATTCTAACTAGTACCCTGTGAAACCCAACTGCATTCATCTGGCACTTGCTGGACCATTTATTTATTTATTTCCTTAAGTAAATATATATGGCCACCCATCTTGCAATCAGCAATTCTAGGCAACTAACAGAATTAAAAACACAATAAAAACAACCAATCATAATAATATGCAAAAACAACTCCTTCATCCATAACCATCATATAGGCCCCCTTATGAATGGGTCCTGCCACCCTGTAGTAGAGAATGGGTAGAACTTTAAAATAATCAATCTGTTCATGACAGGGGACAAACAAAATTTGTTGCCAATGCCCCAAAACAAACAATATCTCACTCACACAGAATATGCATATAGGTATAAATAAATTCATAAGTAGAATTTGAGGATTGCCATTTATAGGTATCATATTGCCTATATATGTTACAAAGCAGTATTTCATGCCCTAATATCACAAACCTAGATTGTTTAAAAGGTTTAAATTGTGATAAAATATCGGAGCACTCTCCATCCCTTACTGAAATAAATAGGAGGTATTTGCTTACTTGTAAAATTTATTAGCCATCCATCTTGCCACATGGTAACTCATGGTAAAAATGTATCCTTTTTAAACATGCATCTAAGTAAACACTATATATATCCAAGTCTGATAGCAATGTAAACAGGAGAAGTGGATCAAACTAAGTATTTAGTGATATGATAATGGCAAATATGTTTGCATTTTCCTACAAATCATATCTTTCACAACTGTAATAAAAATACATATACTTACTGTGTAATTGAATTTTGTACACTCTTTTCATTCAAGGTCATTCCTGGTGGCGGGTCATTCTGCAAAGCTAGCAGTTCTTTCTGTAGCCTCTTCTAAAGAGAAAGAAAAATCTTTAAAAACGTTTCATAAAGTATTTGAATAGTCCTTAAAATTGTTATCTATATAGTACAAGACATTGCTCAATCTGAATGGCCAAGCCTATTATTTATGACTTAAACACCATAATCATTATGTGTATTATTTGCTTTGCATTTTGTGTAACAAGTCAACAGTAGCTTACATTTTATTTTTAATTATATATTGTTCTAATCTTACCTACAAAGGTAGATTAAGGATACATAAGCTGCTAAGAATTGGTAATGACTCAAATAGCATATAAGCCTAGTAAGATGAGTAAGTAAATAAATAAATATCATACTGATTATCATCCAGAGAACTATTATTTCTGAACAAGACTGGGACAGGTAGGCTGTACTTCACAAATAACAAAATATGTTATATGGAAAATCAGTACAGCACAAGAAACAGATATCCAACAGAAAACGTTTATTGATGAAGTTCAACATTTCTTTAGCACAATAATTATCAGAAAAGTAAAGAAATTTTAATTAAACTATCTAAATATTCTTCTAAGAATATTTAGCAAATTGGTGCTTGAGCACCAATTAAATTTATGATTAGTAAAAGGACACAATTAAATTTTATCTGAGCAATTGTCCATATGTATAGCATGACTTCAAAACAGATCTAGACTTGATTCACATAATTAAAGCTGCAAATATGTGAAACTTACTTAACAGTGAACCTAACTGAATATACAGAGATAATTCAGAGGAAACATACATAGCATTATACTATTTATATATTGAGAAGCAGCTTGGTGTAGTGGTTAAAAATTGGGAGACTGTGATTTCTAGACCTGTCTTAGGCACAAAGCCAGCTGGGTGACCTTGGGCTACAGTCACAATCCCTCAGACCTCTCAGAAGGCAAGGGCAAACCATTTTGGAAAAATCTTGTCAAAAAATTGCAGGGACTTAAGGCAATTCTCTGAGAATTGAACACATTTCAATGGGGGAAAATACATTAATTAATTAATTAATTAATTAATTAATTAATGCATGAGGAAATTGTAGAAACAGGTTTTTATTATTTACAGTATTAAATCAATAGATAATGTTTGATTAGATAAGAGTAGTACATGACTGGGTAAAATTATATCCCTGCACCCAGCAGCTAAAATAATATATCAAAGTATTCTCCAGGTAACCATGAGATAACTATAGATTTCCACTACTTGGTGCTTTCCAGATTTGTTAGATTAACACTCTTATCATCCATAGTCAACCTGAGGGGGGAAAAATTAACATGAGCTGCCATAAGCATGAGGATAAAAAGTGAACGTATACTTTTACTTGAAAGACATGAAGCAGATGCAGGAAAAGCAATCTAGAACTTATAGAGAAATGCACTTTAATGAACATTCATATTCAGAACAATTACTGCATAATGCATCCTCCTGAAGTTTCACAACATTCATATAGTGATGAAACTCTATTAGCCCAGAATTTAATTTTCCTCTGGTCATTATGCAGATTAAGATATCTATAGGGGACCAATATGTTGCCAACAGTCCATTACTTATTTATTTAAACCTCAACGTTTAAGGAGACAGCTTTAAAAAAGAATATTAATGAGGATTGGAAAAATATATACAAATCGCAGACCAACAGTGTATCCAGAAGAAAATGTTGCAGTGTATGCTAATAAAATACAGTAATCCTTCTTTTCAGGATTTCGGCCTACTTCATTCTCTCCTGAATATTTCATTTCACTCTCACTTCCTATTTTCCATTTTTAATGGACCTTTTAAAATTTTGCATTAATGAGCATGCTTATTCACTGTCATCTCCTATTAGTCCTCCCCTATATTGTTATTTTGCAAGGGAGTTGCAGCAGTTGATATTTTGTGACTTTTAGCTCCTACCTCATTAAAGAACTAATTACGTAAATTTATAGAGTAACAAACAAATATGTACTTATAAATCACTGACTTTTATAAAGCTATATTTGGTTTATTAAAGATTGACATGCTTTTGCAAAGCATGTTAACTAAATAAATATGTGAGCTCCAGTTTATTTACAGGATAACACTCCTAAATCTATTCTAGAATTTCAGAACATTATGATAGGATATAATGTATTTAGTATCCTAGTAGCTCCATAGGAAAATTTGGGGTAGATCTTGTGTGAGTATATGTCTGTTTGGCCAATAGGAGTCCCTTCTACTTTCTTTTCTCATACAGCTTGCCATGTGCCTTTGAGTCGTCTTCTCAAAATCACCCTTGGATTCTATCCCAGGAATTTCACCAAAGGATATGTGTAGAAGATGACAAGAGAATATTTATTATGTACTAACGTTAAAGACTCACGGTCTTTACAATATAGGTCTGTACAATACAACTTCAAACACATGGAAAGCGTTTTGCAGTCCTTTTGTTATATATTTTGTTATATTTTTTCCTACTTCATTTTATTGCTGAGAAATACTTTTTCCAGAGAATTTAATAAGAAATGTTTGAAAAATAGTGTTATTATTTTGAAGTGAATATGGCAGCTTCTGTATAACAGTTATAAGAAATATATATACGCCTTCAAGTTGGTGTTGATTCCTGGTAACTGCCTGGACTAGTCTCTGCAGTTTTCTTAGCAAAGGTTTTTTTGTTTTTTTTTAATGATTTGCCATTACCTCCTTCCTAGGGCTGAGAATGAGTGACTGCCTCAAGGTCACCCAGCTGGTTTTTTGCCTAAGGAGAGATTAGAATTCATGATCTCCTGGTTTCTAATCTGATAACCACTACATCAAACTGGCTCTGCATGTAATTTTAAGGCTATGCAATATTTCGGATTCAAAGCAGAAAAAGCCAAACATATTTTCCTTAGATCGTAAAGGGTAGCTGTGTGAACCTGGAATACAGTTGCTTTGAATTTATCACAGTTGGCTTGAAGAATGTTCACCAACATCAAGGATTTTTTTTTTATTAAGGTGGAGAATACTGGCAGCATTAAAACTCTTTGATGTTAAAACCCTTGCCCACATCCTATATGGCATACACAGCTCTAGGTTGCTTGCCATGCTGCTGCTGCTGCTGCTCAGGGACTTCCTGACACACCTAAGGTCTGGAGCTGCAACAAACCCCTGAGCCGTCGCACAAAGCTCTTCACAACATGAAGCCCAGCTCCAACCCAGCCCAGCAGCACAACACAAAGAGGCTTCTTGGCACAGCACTGTGCCCTGTTAAAAAACCCTATGTCATCCTCCCAAGTAAATCAGAAATGAGCCCCAACAGATCAGCTAATTCTTACTGTAACACCACATTAACAGATCCTTGGAAAACTGAAAGAACAAACTTCCCACTGCCACTTTTAACTGCTTGTTCCATTATGGCACGTCCTTCCTAAGTTTTCTTCCTCTGACTCTTAATCCATTAGGAGCTCTTGCCTCTCTTGTCTGACTGCCGCCAAGGTCATCCACATTCCATTATACCATGCATGATCCCCAGCACACAGCAAAACCCTTCACAGCACAAAGCTTGGCCCAGCAGTGTGGCTCATCCTCACCCCTCCAGGGCGCCTGCTATCCTGAGCTCTGTCACCCCAGCTGATATTTGCCAACTTCTTACCTCCCACTGCTGACAAGGCATACCCACTCTGGCCTTTCACAAGGCAGCTGCTGGCCCCATGAGCCCATCTCCCCCATGTCTTATGAAGAAACTGCCTGAGGGAAAAAGCCTCGTGTGGCTAGCAGCTGCCTCACAAAGAGAGTCAGGCCAGGCATGCTTGGTTAGCAGTGGCAACAAGAAGACAGCAAAGGCCAGTTACCCTGGCAGGGGCCTCAGAATGCTGGGAGCCAAAAGGGCAGAGATGGGGGAAATAAGCTGATGGGGGGAGTTGAAGCACCCCTGTGGTCATGGACATACCTACACTTGCATAAAAAGGGGGAAAGCCACTAGTTAAATATAAGGTGTTACAAGATGCAGAGCAAAGTGTAGGAGAAGGAGAGGCAGAGCCTGCAAGCAGAGTCAAGAGAGGAATCAGCCCGGAGTTATTACCATCCACAAAAGCGGTTCAAGGGCAGCCCATCTTGAATTCCATTAACTCTTATCTAGCACCAATTTAGTGCCGATTCCTCTCTTGACTCTGTCTCCAGGTTCTGCCTCTCCTTCTTAATTGATTAGATTAATGTCAGGCATGAAGAATCAGGTCCACATGTTAAGTTCTAGTTAAGCTGATTTATTGCTCATGCCTGTAAACAAGAATCTAGTCTACTAACAGTCAGCACTAAATTGGCCCTAGATAAAGAGTTAACAGAATTCAAGAAGAGCTGGACTTGGACCAACTGTGAGAACATAACAACACCAGGTTGATTCCCCTTTTGACTCTGCCTCCAGCTCTGCCTCTTCTTCTCCTACAGAAAGAGCAGAACTGTGTTTACCTGACTTAAAATAGGATTTTGCTGCTTACTGTTTAGTCTGGGTGAAAGAGTGGGCATTGCTGAGAAACACTTTTGGAGCTGGAGCTAGATGACACAATTTATTATTTGGATGGCGTGATTATTTGTCATATAAGAGCCGAGGTGGCGCAGTGGTTAGAGTGCAGCACTGCAGGCTACTTCAGCTGACTGCTAGCTGCAGTTCGGCGGTTCAAATCTCACCGGCTCAAGGTTGACTCAGCCTTCCATCCTTCCGAGGTGGGTAAAATGAGGACCCAGATTGTTGGGGGCAATATGCTGACTCTGTGAACCGCTTAGAGAGGGCTGCAAAGCACTATGAAGCGGTATATAAGTCTAAGGGCTAAGGGCTATATGATAAAATTAAGGTTAATATAGATTTTTAAAATCATGTTAGATGTACCATATTGAGAATATGGAAGAAATATACATCCAGGTTTTTTCCAAAAACACCTCTGTGGCTCTGAGAAATTATCAATGAGAATTTAAGTAAACATAAATTATTAGCTTACCATGAAATATTATAATTTTTTCAAGGAGAATGTAAAATAAGGTCAAGAGAAGATGTAATAGCAAAGCGATACGTTTCTCAATGGCTCTCCTATACGTAATTGTCAGAAAACTTTAAAGTAGATAAAAGAATGTATAAATATTATGAACATATAAAGACTGAATTGGAAATAGAACTCTCTACAAATGGAAAATAAGTGGTTGACAAGATGAAATTTACATTTTGTTACAACCTTAAAGAGAATTTCTATAAAGTGATGGATCATTGGTATATGCCATCAGAAAAACTGCATAGGATGTAACTTTGTACTTCACATTTACTTTGGAAATGTAAACAACATAAAGGGACATTTTATCATCTTGAGTGGATGTGTAAAAAAAGCCAGAAAATTTTGGGTGCAAATGAATACACTACTGCAGAAGCTTTTGATGATTAACATAATTAACAACAGAAACCAGAGGTTTTCTTTTGAGACTGATAGACAAAGAACTGGAAAAGAAGTCATGGAACTTTATTTTTATACAACTGCAGCAAGAATATTAAATGTACAAAAGCAGAAAGACTCAAGTTACCTACAATAGAGGAATGGTTGGTGAAGATGATGGAATTTGCAAAGATAGCTAAATTGATTTATTTAATTAGAGAAAAGACATATTTACTGTTGAGTGGAAGCCCCTTATAGACTTTTTGTGAGAAACAGAAAATAATGAACGTATGACTTACAGATTTGATAATTAGACAGAAATAGGTAATATAATAAAGAGAATGTTTTTGTAACCATAGAGTAAGAGGTATTTTTTAATTTGTAATTATACTTGCTGAAAAAGAAATAAGCAACTTCGTGGTTTTTTGTTTGCGTTTTTTCTTTTTCGTTGTTCTTTCTTTTTTCTTTTTTACTTTGTATTAGCTCTTGTTAATTTTTATATTATTTAAATTTTTTAATAAAAATTATACAAATATTATTATAAAATTTAAACATTTTAGTTGAAATCAAAATATTACACACAGCTAACTAGATAATAAATTGCCCTATGCTAAGCTGAAAACTATTGAATGCATGTATCAATAGGCAAAACCATTTTTAAATTGGATGATGGACTTGGTATGATAGTTTGCACAACTACTAATTCTTCCTATATTTTTTTAAAAGAAAAACAGGTTTAATGTAAGTTATATATGTTCCTAGGTGTTGACAGGGTTAGGGTTAGTCTCTAGTTATGGTTGCTAAGCCTTTCTGAAGACTTAGGTAATCTGGGCATTTATAGTTCTTTGGTTTCATCAACTACTTAAAGGATGTCTTCAGATCTTTGTTGCTCATAGATTTCAGTGTGAAAGTATATTATTTTAATTCTGTAAATCATTTTTAAGGAGCAGAATACAACTTCAATAATTCTTCAATACTATTAAAAACACAGCATGGGAAAGTCAAATATTGAAAAAGCTTAGAAGCAGGCATATTGACTTTGGACCAACTGATAGATAATAAGGAAAAATAATAATTTTTTAACATATCCTATGTACAAAGATAAATAAATCATCTATCAGATATACCATATTTTTCGGAGTATATGATGCTCCGGAGTATAAGACACACATTAGTTTTTGGGGAGGAAAAAAAATTCTGCCTCTGTCTACCAGCATCCATTGGTATTCATCTGGCTGGGTGTCCTTGCAGCAAATAGCAAACAGCCTGGTCAGCTTCAGCACATTATCGCAGCCTGATTCAGCACGAGCAGCTGATTGGCGGGTAGATCAGCCTCCCGGAATACCCCCAATCAGCTGTTCCAGGCTGCAAGGATTGCCACAGACCATTGCCGCCTCCATGCCTCGCGTTTTTGGCCTCTATGCCTCGCATTTTTAGCCTCCACGTGTCGCATTTTTGGCCTCCGAACGCTCCGTTTTAGACCGGTTCCAGGCTGCGGAGATCGCCACAGCACATCGCCGCCGATCTCTACCTCCACGCATCGCATTTTCGGCCTCCGCACGCCCCGTTTTTGGTCTCTGCACGTTGCATTTTTGGGTGGTTCCAGGCAGCGGGGATCACCGCCGCTGCAACGATCCCCACCACCTGGAACCGCCCGAAAACGCAATGCGCAAAGGCCAAAAACGGGGCGTGTGGAGGCCGAAAACATGGCACACGGAGGCCAAAAATGCGATGCGCTGAGGCAGCGATCGGCGGCGATGTGCTGTGGCGATTCCCGCAGCCTGGAACGGATCTAAAACAAAGCATTCAGAGGCCGAAAACGCAAGGCACGGAGGCCAAAAATGCGAGGCATGGAGGCGGCGATGTGCTAAATTTAGCACGCTTCAAAATAGGGGAGACAGGGTCCCCTCCTCCTGGAGCCCATTACAATGCGAGCATTGGCCGCAGCCGGGTTGGGCGAGTGTCTCAGGGGGGAGAGCATCTCCCTGAGCGACCGAGGTGCATCCAACACCAACAAAGGCTGAAGAAGCACCCACGAGACCCAGAGACCGCCAGATAATCAGAATGAGCAAGAGAGAGATGTGAGAGTGAAAAAGAGAGACAGAGAGAGAGAGATAAGAAAGATGAGACAGAGACAGAGAGAGATACAGAGAGAGACAGAGAGAGATACAGAGAGAGTCAGAGAAAGAGAGAGAGAGAGAGAGATGAGAGAAAGAGAGAGAGACAGAGACAGAAAAAGAGAGAGAAAGAGAGATACAGAGAGAGACAGAGAAAGAGAGAAAGGGAGAAAGAGAGAGGGAGAGAGAGAGAGAAGGTAGTGTTTTCTTTCCCATAGAAAACACCGGGAGCCACAAAACATGGGTAAGCATGGCTGGGGGGGAGGGGTCATGTAACTGGGTGAGAGTGAGTGATGTCGAGTTGGCCACACCCATCCAGGTTTTGTGGCTCCCGGTGTTTTGTTTTCTGTGGGAATCGGGTCCAAATGGCTCTGATGTCTAAGGTTGCAGAAACAGGTGGCCAAGCTAAGTGCCCGAAGGACCCCATCCCATCACTGTGAGTCCAGGCACTTCAGCGAGCGGCACGCCGGATTCATATTAGTGGTCTGCGGGATTTAAAATTATGAATTTAGTGGTCCCTGAGGTCCGAAAGGTTGGTGACCGCTGATCTAGATAATGGGAGAGTGTCTTAACTTCTGTAGCAAGAATGTCAGTGGAAGTGGATCTCCAATTACAATTTATACAACAAAAAATATTTAGAATTTATTGGATTCTGTTACATTTGTATAGAAACATTATTTTATTGGAGATGTAATAATGGTAATGTTTCTTTAAAACAGATGTTTTTACAATGTCTTATAGCTACATTTTTGGGAGAAAGTAGTGGATTATATAAATATGATTGTGCAAGTAAAACTAAACTTCTCATAGGGTAATATTTTCTTGAATTACATATCTAATTCATTAAATTTGAGAACTGGACAACGTAAATTCATTCTCCATACTCTTACTAAGGCCAAAGACTAATATTGCAGTATTGGAAAGATAAATTCATGCCCCTTTTCACTCAATGGATTGAAGACCTGATTGCACTTGCCATCTAAGGTATGTGTGGATTTCCTATAGACATAGGCTTTGTATGGACAAGTATAATGAAATATGGGACTCATTTATACAGAATAAAGTAGGTTAAAATAATCATATAAATGTATCACAATGATGTCTTCACTATTTACATTAGACAGATATATATATAGAATTGAAACTGTTTATTGTTATAAAAGACATACCGGTATTACATTTTTGTATTTTTTTCACTTTTTGTTAGAGTACTTTTTATGTTTTTTTTTCTCTTTGACAATATATGTATCACTATCACTATTATTTTTGGGTACTGTATTGTCCTATTTTATTAATTCAAAAAGCAATAAAAATAAATACAAAACTGTAGAAAACGGTTATGGTGAGATTTTTCAATGGATAAGAGGGAGAAAGCAAATGGGAAATTACAAGAAGATTTGCAGTAGCCAATTAGCTGACCAGCAGGAGGTTGACTTCCTGATTCCAACATAAAGGCAAAACAGAAATGTCAGTTAGAATTTCACAACTCATAAATACTTGTTTTTGAATATGCCTGCCATCAAAGTGTCTAAGATAACACTAATAAACTATTTAGTGGGGAAAACAGATGGACCTATTTCACCTCTGTCCACCACTCTTTTGAACTTGGCTCCATTGGTGACCCTGAAATCCAGGGATTACACAGGCATCCCTGAAGTCAGGGCAATTGGTCTATGGGACCACACAAATAATTAGAACTCTATCTTCATACAGAGAATGATAGATCCAATGGTAACTGCAGTGACTACTGTCACTCCTACAAAAACAAAATGTGCCACATGGGTAACGCACAAAAAAAGAAAGCACACCAAGACTTCCTGACCTCCCTCTTTCTCAAACCCTCACACGCAGGCGCTCCATCAAAACTCCTCCTTCTCCATACTTCCAGAGCAACGCAGCACTTCAAAGGATTCCGAAGAAAAGGGTTTCTTAAGATATTTCATTTCCTGAAGCAGCCACAGCCCTGCCTCAGCCAGTAGGCGCCTTTTACTGCCCCTTCCCACATTCACCACCAACCAAGCCAGGCCGAGCATAGCCCAAGTCTTTGAAAGCCACACCTAGGAAACAGCCACCTGCTCTCACCCGGTGAAGCCCAACCTGGCCCGCCGCCTCCACCCCCGCCTTTCTTAAGCTTCCGAACCGCAGGACAACCCGGCTTTTCCCTCCCGTCGCCTGCCCCTTCCTCAGCCGCGAAGGGAGACGAAGGCGGGGAGAGCAGAGTTCTCTCCTTCCTGGCCTTCTCTGCCCTCCTCGCCCGGCTTCTCGCCCGTCCCTTTCAGGACGAAGTTCCTCTCTCGGAGCTTTTTCCAATCGCTTGGGCAGAAAACGCCAGAGCAGCTCCCAACCGCCGCCGCTTCACGGAAGACAGCGGAGGCGAGAGGGGCGAGAGCCTCCGGTCCAACCTTCACCAACTCCTGCTGACGGCAGCGCGGCTCTCCGCCCCACTCTTCTCCGTAGTCCCGAGAGAGTCACCTGGGGACGAAGGACGCGCCACTCCAGCCTGCCGCAGGCTACTCACCTGCATAGACGCCATGATGGATCCGCCTCCCCACACTGTCCGCTCTCGGCGCCGCCGGCCGGGACCGGGAGAGACGCAGGGCGACGGCGGCGGGGGCGGCGGCAGGAACGCCGGCACTCTTCCCCGGTCGCTTCCTTCTCCTCCTCGCCTCTCCCCCCACCCCCTACGGGTCACGTGGGAACTCCGGCCATCCCGTGAAAAGCGCGCATGCGCCCCGAAGCCCTGCTGTAGCCGGTGCCAGGTGGGCACGGGACGTCTTCGGGCGGGTTGATGAAATTCTGGCCTTCCTTAAAAAACAAAAACAAAAAGGTTCAAAGCAAATCGTAGTTCCTCTCGTTACGGCGTCAGAACTCGGTAAGATCGTAGGCCACGTGCGTGCCGTGCTGGCTTCCCGAGTGTAGGGTGCCAGGAGGTTTATAAAAAAAATAGGTGTATATATCTTCGTGGACGCACCAGACATCGCATGCCCTTTAAGTGTTTTCTCCGACTACGGCCTTGCATCTGGAAGGGGTGCCCAAAAAACCTCACGGACGATGTGAGGTCACCCATTGTAGGGCTCGACTTAGTGAGCTTGGAGGAGAAGCAAACGCATTTTGGTTGCCACCTGGAATTTCGTCCATATCGCCAGCAATGACATCACAAGTGACCTACGTTTCAGATACAGCATATACTTAGATAGACCTACCTTCAAAATGCGTGCGTACATTTGACAGGCTATAAAAATAGCTTTCCGTTTATTCTAGACAGAATATGTTATTATCACAGAACAGAAATAATTAGCTTAGATAATGTATAGGAAACGACACCATGCTATGATAAATAACTGCTTATTTTCTGGTAGTGCCTGGTTTTTCGTTACTCAAGGAAAGTATAATCTAAAAGTAAGTAAAATCTTGCAATTATCTGGACAGATTCCCTCTGAGCAGGGAATTTGAAATCTTAAATGTTTTTGTCCGAAATAAATACATGATTTTATCAATTCATGAAGGGTTTGCATGTACTGATCTATTTATAATGAAAATTAATATTTACATAAGCAATTGGAAGATGATTCTTCACTTCAGATTTTCCTATCATCCAGCCAAATGACATCCACAACCATATAATTCCCATTATATGGCCACAAATGTTTTTTTGTCATACAGAACATTTGCTAATGCGGCAAATGATATACAAAAGCATAGATTAATATGGATCTTGAACTTGACACTTAAAAAAAAGCATTTGCCATAATCATTTTTGAAATTCCACTGGTTAATGGAGTAATTTTGTGTAGTGATTAAGGTATGGGGAAACTGAGTTCTAGTTCCTCCTTAGGTATGAAACTAGTTGGATGATCTTGGGTCAGTCACTCATTCTCAGCCCTAGAAAGTAGGCAATGGCAAACAATTTCTGGGGGGAAAATGCTAAGAAAATTGCAGGGCCTAGTCCAGGAAGTCTGCAGTCTGACTTAAAGGTACAAATACACACACAAATAACAAACTGGACACAAGATTACACCCTTTGGACTTGGTATGGGAATCAGTACAAGTTCTGTTCAGTCCTCATGTTGTGCAAACTGTTATTCATTGTTTGGTTTGGAATACAAGAATTGCTTAATCCCATTTTCCTTTTCAATTTTTTTTAAATGTTCGATTTCATTTTTTTTTACAAATAAAATACTTTATAGCCTGTATAATAATATACATTCAAAATGTCCATTTCCCTCTTTTTAACTGTTTTAAGTAAATCAATGACATATTTATAACATACAGCTCATGATTGTTTTCCTTAGAACTGAAGTGCCATTAATGATGGTGTAATATATTGCTAACATCTTACTAAACTATGATTTTCAAACTTATTTTGATATATGGACGTTAACATATGACAGGAACGGGTGGGTTCCACTTACCTTCCCTACCGGTTCGCATCGCGACAGAAGTTTTGCATGCGCAGAGCGTTCTTTGCAGGGCCACGGCGACCAGAGAACCGGTTCGGGGGCGTGGACAGCCGGCCATCGCCGCCGGTTTGGCAAGCGGGTGCAAATTTCCGCCACCAGTACGGGCGAACCGGTCCGAACTGGCAGCAACCCACCACTGGACAGGAAGAAATTAATTTAACTAGTATAGTTAAAATAGCGTGCTTTAAAGAAGTGAACAAAAATTAGCAGGATCTATAAGATCACTGAGCAATTTTGAATAGATTGCCAAGGGTTTCTGACTCCCAACTGTCTTGACAGTTACTAAATTATTTTCATTTGAATTAGAAGGAAAACAAGGATTGAAGTTTTGGGTTAAAGATTCTGTGAGCGTGATTTTGGAATTTACCATAAATTGTGGATTGAGTGCATACCCAGACACATCCATTTCCTTAATATATACCTGTCTGCTTACTATTTTACACCTGGACTTTGGCTAACAGACCCCAGGATTCTAGTAGAGAAACAGATTCCACAGATAATCTTCCATAGGTCTAATGACAAGAAACCAAATTAATCTAGATCAGATTTTTTTTTCCAGTTTCTCTTGTTAAAACTATTATTAAATAAAATTATATCAGTTATCTCCCTATTATTAGTTCAGTGGAAATTGTTTTTGAATTTACTAATATTTCAACAGTTCAGTCTGGTACTTTGTTTATGGAACAAGTTAACTGGGCTGCTTGAGGGGCATAATTGTCTTACTTAGAAAGAAGGCATATGTATTTCATTGGGCTACTATGCTGTGTAAACAAGAACAATGCTGTATGAACATAATCCCAAATATACATAAAGATAAAGGTTTCCCCTGTCCAGTTGTGTTCGACTCTAGGGGGCAGCGCTCATTTCCGTTTCCTAGCTGAGGGAGCCAGTGTTGTCCAAAGGCACTTCTATGGTCATGTTACTGTACCTAGAGGATAACTGCCTGGGGAAAACTGCATTACCAAGTGACTTCATTACATACTGCATTTAGCCATGGGTTGTTTAACCATGTTTGGTTGAATGAACCATAATTTGATTCACACTATGTATTAAGATATAAACCATGATTTATAAGCCAGAATGCCTGGTTTCACACAGTTCTTTAATCAAAATAAGTCAAACTATATTTATAATTAGGCATATGAATCTAATCAATGTGAGTTTAGGACTCCCTGAATAATTTGAAATATCTGTGGAATGTTTGCAATACTAGCTTTATCAAAGTCAGATTAACTGTAAGGGTTCCACTGCTTCCAAAGACAAGACTAAGAAGTGTTATTCTACTCTTTCAAATCTCATGGGTAGTTTGTTGCAAGGTTTTTTTTTTATTCCAGGGAAACAGAAACTATTAAATTGCAGGCAGGGGTGGGTTCCTCCCGGTTCGTACTGGGTCGCCCGAACCGGTAGCGAGGCGCTGGTGACGTCATGATGGCGTCGTGGACCCGCCTTGGTCGGTGCCGGTCCGTGGGCGCCATTTTTTTCCGGGAATTTTTGGCGGCTTTTTTTAATTTTGGGCTGTTTGTGCTCTGCTGCTGCTTTGGAAAGGGCCCTCCCACCCGCCCCTGGGTGAAGGCTGTCCTTTATTCTTCGCCCGAAGCACAGCTGATCAGCTCCTCAGCTGTGTTTCGGGCAGATTATAGTCACTGAGCATGTGCGGACACAGAATTGCACCGGGGGAGCATGCGCACGCGTAACCCTAAGCCACGCCCACAGAGTGGTAGCAGAAATTTTCGGAACCCACCCTTGATTGCAGGGAATAGACCAGTCAGTCAGCTCGGAGTTACCATTGACTCAAAGGCACTAAAAAGTGTCTATCTGAAGAAGGAAACAATTAAAACTGAGTGTTCTGAAGCATAATTAATTTTAAATATCCATTAAATTACGTTATTTAATACTAATCTACAACCAATCCTGTAAGCATATAAGTAACATATATTGTCATCACACACTGGGTAAAGACTAATAACAATAGACTAAAATTGGAAAATAGCATGTTTCATAAGACAATATGTGGTTCCACTTCAGTATGGGAATACATCCCTATGAATATTTTAAGTGGAATAGTTTTGCAATGTAAAGTATGTAGAAATAACTCTTAGCTTTGTATGTGTAGAGACAGCTTCCTATCAGCTGTAGACCTGGATGTTTCAAATTCACAATTTATTTTATAAATAAATGAATATTTGAACATCTTACACAATTAACAGATTTCTGTATTTCTCTCACAGCATAGTTGTTTATACCTCTTACCCAATGTAATGGAAGATTTATATTCACATTCTTTTGTTGGGCCAGTTGCATAGCAACTAACATTTGCAGTACCAAGAGGTCACCTCACTATGAGCAGTATACCTTAACAGAATTATTTCAGTTTCTCCTATCTTCAGCACACGCAAAACTAGTGAGGGTGGGAGCATTTGGAAACAAAACTGAAATTCATGGTATACGCGCCTTTTCTACATCAGTTCCTTCATTTTTCAAAAAGAGAAAGAGTATAATCCTGAAATAAACACATTACACTATACTTTCAGAATACATGCACAAATGAACAATATTCAGAATAGATAAAAAAAACTTGACTTGTGTATGACAAATAGAACAGGAATATTGGCCTGGGAAAGAAGGGAAAAATCAATAAATCAAGAACAAATTGACTAATATAAGGTTCTAGACCAAATTGTGCCAGAAGACACTGTTACGGCAAATTTCTACTTGGAATGTAAGTAGTATTTGCTTATGTTTACTTGCATCAGTTCTAAATGGGGAACTAGTATACGCAAGAGTTGAATGTTAAGTTCAACTAGAAAAGCTGGATGAAGCAAGTCAGTTGGGTGACCTTGGGCCAGATATACTCTCAGCCCTAAGAAAGGCAGCACTGGTAAGCCACTTCTGAAATAGTTCCCAGAAAATTGCAGGGACTAGTCTAGGTAGTCACCAGGAGTCAAGACTGACTCAAAAGACAACTAAAAGACAACTTACTTTATTTCACAAGTAAGGTCACTCTAAAAAATTAAGTATTTAAGGCAATCTTTCATAATTCCCCACCCCATTTTTAAAAAACTGAACAGATGCCTTAGTTTGAACACATATCAAATCTGTGGAGCTTTAGTTTCTTTTTACCTGATTGCACCCATGCATATAAATTTATTGTACTTTATTCAACACCATTTTCTTTTCTGTAATGCTTGTTAAACAGAAGTTTGCAAAAAAAGATTGAGGCTGGACTAGCCCTGATGCAGTTGGAATGATTCATGTTCAGAATAGGATGGCAGAATGTTCCTTGAAACATTTGCATACCTCTGTTGCCAAACAGCAATATCCAAAATGACCGTAACAGAGCTTATTGTAACCAGCTCTCAAACACAACAAAAACAATGCTGGATAAAAACAGCATTTAACTCATACTCTATACTGTATAGAGATTATGTATAAGCTGCTACACAAAATACTGCCCTAAGCTATACTGTCCCATAATATGTGCCTAGCTGGTTCAATCTGGCAGGATTGGCATGCCCCAGGTTCCATTGATTAAATAATGCTGTATTTTGGGACCCTGAAAGTATGTCTCCTGTAGCAGCATCTGCACTGTGAAATAAGCCTCCACCCTAATGAGATTTCAAAAGGTCTTGAAGACGATCTTCATTGGGGATTTGGTGAGGACAGTTCATGTCTGGTTTTTCCTTCCCTTGTTCCCATCCGAGTTTGTTTTCTCTGCTATGTTAATTTCTTTGATTTTTATTTCTTGCACTGTATTGTTGTGTGTTTTTAACAATTTGTAAACCATCCAGAATCGCTGGGAATCAGGTGGCATATGGATTTAATAAATTATTTACTGTACATAATGAAGTCGAGTTATGATTGAAAATCATGTTATTCAGGATGAAGTTTGCTCATGTTAAATTGAGAAGTATCATTCTGTCACAGTCTTGTGTTTCACATTTGACAATATAGTTGGGAATCATTATTTTTATAAAGCCTATAGGTGAACTTATAAAGATTACTAAAAATAAACAAGAACTGAAAGTATGGGAAAAGCCATGATAGATTACTATGTAAATGTAATAATGCCTACCAATAGTTTGAACATACAAACTAAATGCAGTAAAGTATTGCAACAAATGTGTTATAAGCATAGCTATATACCATTTTTACAATTACAACATAAATCCATTTTATTATTAGCACAATCTGAGAATATGCTAACATAAAATTCCATCCCCCTCCCCAGCACATTTGTAGCATACCCCAATATTGAGCATTCCAAATGAGCGATGTCGGATTCATCCCCAGAGAGGATTCCATCTTTAACTGTGATCTGTTCTCAGAAAGAAGTAATTTCAGCAAATTCATAGTGTTGATAACATAATTATTTTTTTGCTGAAGGATAAGGCAAAGGTCATGCATAACTTGGCATGTTTATTTATCAATTGGTAAGAAGTCCGTACTTGTGTAAGCAGCAAAACAAAATCTGAGCATGAATGATTCCTATGCAAAACCACTGTGAGAAATATCCTCCAGAGTGATGAGTACAGTTCTTGGCCAAACATATAAAACATGCTATACGAAAAAGTTGCTAACTAAACATATGTATTAAATACTGGAAGGGAAGGGGGTGGTTTACATTTTTATTATAATTTATTCTATTTAACAATCTAAGAAGTTTGCAGCCATCAGCAGTTCCAGTGCAATCTCAGGTGCAATTGGAAATTCAGGAATCTCTGTGGAGCTGTTAGTGTAGCGAACCTTATAGGTGAAATACATGCATACTTTAGATAGGACGTGAGAAGGAATCTCTCTGAAATTCACTTCGTTTGTTTCATTTTCAGCAAACTGCCCTGTGCACATAAAAAACAAAGATAACTCATGAGTATATTTTTTGACAAACGTTTAATTCAGAAGTGTGTGTGTGTGTTGCATTTGTATGTATATACATATCATTTAATGAAACCACTGCTACTTGAACTTCTGCATTTTAGATTTGTTGTGCCTTCTTTATCTTTTATAATTATTTAAATTTGATCAACCTGAACAAATTCAGAATGAATTTTCAGATATATTCATTTGACCTTAGGTATTTTTTTTATAAATCCTGTCAAACCAATCCTTACTGCAACTTGTTTTAATTATACCATTGGATCTAATCAGAATAAAATCAGTTAACTTCTTGAATATGATGCACTAATAAATAACATTGCCCTTCTCAGCCACTATTTTTACACACACACACAGAGCACATTAACATGTACATATAGAGAAAGCTGAAAACTGCACTATTAAAAGTTATATTCTGTGACCATTTCCTCTGTATTCACTGGCCTTCTAATACATACATGTATTTCTTGGAGGAAAAGCCAAAAGAGATAAGTATCTGGCATACATAGTTATCATTCAAGCCTTGACTTTGTTTAGTACTTGTAGTTTAGAAGATAAGCCCGTATTTAATCATTGGCCCCCATTAAATGTTGGGGGGGAGAACACCTTGAATCCACATAGCTGATTGGTATTTGAGAAGATACATGAAATAATCTGTTTTCTACTGTTGATCTGCATCCAGAACTAATAATTGCTGCATTATATCACTAAAATTTTGAGAAGCTGTTTTTATGTTATCCTGGCTTTCCAATAAGGAGTTGACAAAAACATATTTGGCTGCCCCATTTTTATTCATAATTCTATGATGTTAATTAGCAAACTGAGAGATAATGGTTGATCCATTAGTTGATCAGCTAGCTTTATAGTTGAGAAGTATCTTATTCAGATATTTTCATTATTATTTTATTTGCAGACATAAAAATATAATGACTGAAGTTAACTGCTATCCTAAATCCTAAATTATAGTTAGGAATATGGGAAAGCATCCAAAAAAGTAGCTAACAAGACATCAACATTCAGATATCTTTTAAAGTTCTCAGTAAATCCTGTACAAATTATATCTATAACTATATATGAGGGACCTGTTTTCTGTCAGATGTTGCTGCATGAATCCATCATTTATAACTTTGTTTCTGTCTTGAGAACAGATTAGGCCTCTACATTTTAGAGAAACTTAAACTCACATTTATCTAATTAAAACTTAAAAACTATTCCTTTAGCAATATTAAATGCAATTTTAAAAATAACTGAATTTTAAATGAATCAGATTTTATTTCCAAAAAGAAATGAATTGGGAATTGTGCCATACTGACGTTAATTATTATAAAAGTATGTCATACATTTTAATTAAATCTGATATTGACAGCTGATTATCCTTGAATTTTATTCCTAGAATAAAATTGTAGTAAGCATTATTGTAGTGAAATATAAGTGAATGTGATATGAAATATAAGCTCCTTCGCCCATAAATCTGGCTTGTAGTAACCCAAATCTATTTTATGGATTTAGTGGGCAGGACAGATAGAATAATATATTTGTTAGGAAATGGCTACAGTGAGGAAGAGAAATTCATCCTACCAGTGATATCCCTTGTATTGGCAAATACACTCTCAGTCTCTATAGAATTGTACAATTATTATCATTAGCAGAATGAATATGGAAATTATTTTTCCATAATATATATAATTGACCCAAATTGGTATTATGGCTAACTCAAAACTGATCCCTTTTCAAAAAAAAACAAAAACTGATCTATAAAAAAGTATCTAAAGCTTAGAATCTTTCCTTTGGTGATACTGGAAAATCCCTGTGATTCCAAAATCATTTTCACTTTCGTTTGGATACATAGTCGCTGACTGAAATTGAAATACTAAATTCTACAAAACTCTACTGTTCTTTTTGAGAAACTGGTTCCAGAGATTACTCTAGTATTACAAAACAAAGAAAAAATTCTCAATCCCAGTTTTTCAGAAATGAGTGTTATACCAACCTGGACCACTCAACATTGCCTTTATTGTTCCTGATGTGAGTGCATGCTCTCGTTTAACAATGAATTCATGGCCATCAGAAGATATTAACTTCACATACATAGCATCAGGGCCTTCACACCCACCATATGTTTTCTCTTCTCCATCTACAATATGAAATGAATGAAGAATTTCAATTTATGATTATTAGAGGGTTTAACAATTAAAAAATAAACAATAAAACACTGAATTAATTATAATGTTATATATAGTTTGGTATGGAGAACCTGTTTGGTGTAGTAACTAAGGTGTTGATCTAGAAACCAGAAGACTGTGAGTTTCACGCCTTAGGCATGAAAGATGATTGGGTTACTTTGGGCAAGTCACTCTCTCGCAGCCTAACCTACCTGATAGGATTGTTATTGGGGAGAAAATAGGAGGAAGAAGGGGTATTATATATGTTTGCTTCCTTGAATTAACGTAATAAAAGTGCGATAACAATCAAATAAAGCAAATATATATGATAATGGTAGCAAGCCCAACATGTAAATATAATATTGAGATATATCTTATCTTGTTTGAGATAAATACTGTAAGAGTTCTTATCTCAAGTTGCTTTAATACTAGGTAGACAGTAATCTACTAATCTGAAATCTTTCAAAATACTATAGCATCCCTTGGTAATATTCAAATCTGATGAACTTTAAAAAGGCATCATTATCAACATTTTGAGATACAGGTATCTAAAATACTTCATAACAAGAAATAAATTTTAAAAGAAAAAAAATAAATATAGATATAATTCCAGTACACAATAAAGTAGAATGAATTCTAGTGTTTTTTGTTATACCCACAGGTACTGGCAATCTTTGTTTTTTAAAAAAAATTTCACCTGTCAGGATAACAATACTCACAACATGGCTTATAAAAAGACCATATTTGTAGAATTCTTTCTATAGGTTGTTAATGAAAATTAGCTTCATGAGGGAGAATGGCTGTAGGAAAAGTTCAATTGTGCAAGCTTTGAGATGGTAATTACTTCCCTTCTTTCTCCAATTTTCAGAACTGCTTACAGTTGCAAGAAAAAGTATGTGAACCCCTTGGGATTACGTGGAGTTTTGCATGAATTGGTCATAAAATGTGCTCTGAACGTCATCTAAGTCACAACAATAGAAAAACACAGTCTGCTTAAAATAATACTACACAAACATTAGATGTTGCCATGGTGTAATTGAACATAACATGTAAACATTCACAGTGCAGGGAGGAAAAAGTATGTGAACCTTTGGACTTAATAACTGGTTGACCCTCCTTTGGTAGCAATAACCTCAACCAAACGTTTCCTGTAGTTGCAGATCAGACCTGCACAACGATCTGGAGTAATTTTGGACCACTCCTCTTCACAAACCTGTTTCAGTGTAGCAATATTCTTGGGATGTCTGGTGTGAATCGCTCTCTTAAGGGCATGCCACAGCATTTCAATCGGGTTGAGGTCAGGACTCTGACTGGGCCACTCCAGAAGGCATATTCTGTGCTGTTGAAGGCATTGTTTTGTTGAATTACTTGTATGCTTTGGGTCATTGTCCTGTGGCATCAGCCATTTTCTGCAGAGCTTCAGTTGGCTG